>BMAW01082967.1:743855-759789 GCA_019974015.1 Nephila pilipes | reverse complement strand
CATCAGGTGATCGTTAATTTAGCCAACTTCCCATCAAGCTAGAGCTTTGAAATTTGGGAATCGTTCGTGCTTGCCTAACAATGCAATATTTAGACGTTTGAAACGTTCAACTAATGCTTCAATAGTTTTAATAAGTCAAAATATTCTTTCTCTCGGTGCTTGGGATCGTGAAAAGATTTCTTCCCCTCTGGAATTACCGGGCACTCCTGCCGCGGGGTATCGTAGGCCTTTGTGCTCTAGGGATACTATCTCCTTTATCTCAGAAATAGTAGGGATGATATCTCCCAATGATACAAAAAGATTTACTGACCCTCATGCGACAACCTTGACAACCAAGGAAAATTTTTCTGATCCTCGGGAAAATATTTGTTCAATAAAATTATGATGGACGAAGGCTGTTCATAAGCAATCTAAATATTAGACCAAAACAGCCTGGCTGGTCTAAGTGAAGACAGTTGTTTATAATGAAGTCAGAAAACTGAAATAAAATAAATAAAATTAGCTTTACAAGCCGCAAAAATTTGCAAAGACTGAAATACTGTTTTGAATATAAGAAAATATAAAGAAAACAATAAATGTCTCGTGAAAGAAAAATGCTAAACTGAAATAAATCAATACCTGAAAATACAAAATTAATAAATAATAAATGAATATATGATGCTCTTCTTGTCAGAATAAAAACAATACATATTTAAAAACTCTCTTTCACTTAATTTTTTCATCCTTTTAAATTTTAAACCACTCTGATAAATTAATTTTACACTATAAAGCCATCCAAAATATCTTTTATGCAATTCTGGGCTGGAAAAAGCCAAAGTCAAGCATCCCAAACTGCTCTGATATGGAGATTTAGAGTCGTTGGCTCAGGAGCTCCAGTAAAGCCTGTCAACCTATTGCATATTAATTGAATTAATTGATAAAAACACAACGCAAAAAAAGAGAAAACAATACCTAACCTACAATGACAGTTAAAACAAATTATGACAGGCTACTCTAATCACCTGCTTACACTTAATTGTTTTGCTGGCACTTAAAGAACACCCCTAGCTGGGCTTCGAGAGTATTTCGCTCTACACTGCACTGTAAGTATAGTTACACTTGTAAGGCTTTACAAAAGTGATAGATAACCCGCTAGAAAGCTAGGAACACTGTACTGAAATGAAAACTGACGATCATCATAAATACTGAACGAAAATTCAAGCTGCGGTGAGTCGTGACCTGTCGAGGAAAATCATAAAACACCCGAAAAATTCCGCAAATAAACGGTCAGAGGTTATACTGCGCCAAACATGGTTTAACTGTGATCAAGACATGTGGAAAAAATAGAAGATAGGAAAAAGTGTTTGACAAGGAGGATTGAAAATAGAGAAGGATTGCTAAGAAATCCCGGGGGCGCGTCACCCTTGATTACCGAAAATAGTAAACCCTGTAGTGAAGAAAGGATCACTAGGGTATTGCGGGGTCGTGATGCCCGCACTTGCCAAAAGAAGACAAGCCTCTGAGAGGAAAGTTGGAATGAGGAAATAAGGAAACACAAGGTTATTCAAAATTATTCATCCGATTTCAAAATTCCATATTTTCAAAAATTAATGATACAGAACAATGAGTAATACATGAATCCAAAGAAAACTGTAGAAGTTTTATATTGTGAAAAATATATAGCTCACTCGCGTGTTCTTCGTGAAGCTGTTTCACGAAAACTGTTTTAAAAACTTTTTCGGAGCTTCCTCGAAGTTGGATTGGTCGCAGTGGATCAGTTGATATATTACACAGCTGACCACCTAAGTCACCTGATATGCCCCATGCCATTTCTTACTTTGGGGGATTGTAAAAGATAAAGTACATGCATCCCCCTCTCCACAAATTTATGTGAACTTAAACAACGGATTTCTGCTGCTGTACAATCAATTACCATTGAACTTTTTAAACGTGTTTGACAGGAATTTACATTCCGAATTGACATTATACGTGTAACTAAAAGAAGTTATATCGAACATTTGTAAAAAGAACGTGTATTGTTTCTCTTAGTATTTATGTATTACTGATCATTCTGTATCGTTTATTTATAAAAATATGGAATTTTGATTTCGGCTGAATTATTTTGAATAACCCTATATGTGTGTGTGCACGTGTTTTCTTTTTTGCGTATTTCTTTTTCACAGTTTGATGTTAATAAATATTTTTTAATAAGCCCTTGAACATTTTTTATTCTTTGAACTTTACTAATATTTAAATTATAATATCCTTTTTAAGCATTATTACTTTATCGAAATTTAATTAAATACTACTTAAAATATAGATACATGCTCTTTATAGCAACCTTTTACTACCGGCATATAGATATTATAATGTGTAATAGCTGTGAAAATATAAACCTTAAAAATTATTAACTCACGTTAATCATATTCATAGAAACATTAATTGGATGAGTTTCATAATTATTCAACATGGCGACAGTGACTAGAGAAAGAAAACATCACCAACCCTTTTCTCAGTTAGTTCAAGTTTATGGCGCAAGAGTCACATCTGGATAAGCTGCGACAAACATTTGTTTGAAACTGTTTTCTCACCAGAAAAAAATAAAAATTGGTAGACAGGAAAAAGGGTTAAAAATGAAGACTGCCAGGGTATCCCGGAGGCGCGTCACTCATATTTACCAAAGATTATAAAACCCCTGGGAAAGATCACGAGGGTATTTTGGGGTTGTAATGTCTGTATACACCTAAAGAAAGTGTAAGCCCTTGAAGGATAAGAGCCAGATTTAGCTATTCTGCCAACTCTTGTCTTATATCTTTCTTTGATATGTCATTTTTCCCAATGTGCACGATAACTTAAATGCGATACTATAAAAGGGATCCAAGAGAAGAAAAATTCATCTGAGCTAGAGTCTGAATCCTTCACTTTGTTAGTAAAGGAGCAAAATTTATGAGACTGTCTTATAATGATTTCTATTTAATGGAATCTCGTTAAGAACTTATGCACCAGTCGTAATCGCGTTTTCGCATTATCCATAGAACAAGACAGGAGCACCAGTATAACTTTTAATGAAAACTTATTCACCAAAAATAATTTTAAAGTCCTTTTTTTACTTTTTCAGCTAATGGTTAAGTTAGAAAAATAAATTAGAAATTCGAGGAAATTTCAAGAATTTTGTAGAATGGTATTCCAATTTTCTCTATTTTATACGAATTCTAAGAAATGAATTATGAATTCCCTGAATAATATTACTAATGAGCCTATTGTAATTTCACGAAAAAGAAAACTTTCGTGTATTATATTCGTGTCGTGAACAATTTGAAGAGTACAACTTTTTTAATAAAACTTTTGGGGGAAAAATACTGAAGAAAATACTGGATACGTACGTGTGTTTTTCAAGAAATATAAATAAAACTTTTGTGATCTTAACGAATGCAATGCTTATATTTCTGGTTTTGAACTAATATTTACATTTTAAATTGAGGCAGTGTAGTCTTTTTAAGTTTTCATTATGCAAGAGGCAACAGCAAGTAATGTTTATATTCTCTCTATATTAAAGAAAATGGCGCTCAGATCTGAAAAACCGTTGTAGAAAATTTAACCAAAAGTTATTCATTTTTAAATGCTATTCTTCTAATTTATTCTTAAATGTTTACATATTCGTTTTTTAATAAATTGTGTTTGTCATTAATAAACTCGTATTAATTTGAATAAATGGTTCCATTTAATTTTAAAAAAGGCGTCAAAATCAGTTATCTTCCACTGCCATCATATGGTGCTGTTGGGATGCAAGAGTTGTGTTAATCCGTGAGTATGTTAGCGAAGAGAAAACGGCGCAATCATTGCAGTCAAATGAGATTTAATCGAAAGAGACGCGGAAAGTTGTAAACAAAAGGAACACTTAAATGTACTTTTAAAGTCTTTCCTTTTTGTGTGTTTAATTCTCAAACGGTATGCAAAATAGATCATTTATTGTTGTTGTTTTGTACGTGGTCCTTTATTCCAAAGTTCCATGAATATCTTTATCGTGCAAGTGGTTATATAGAACAACAGACGTCACAGCTTCACGAGGGAAAAGAAAAAGCCATTGATGAATTTCAAGCAAACCTGGCTATGTTCCTATTGTCAGCTGAATTCTTTTGGCGCTTAAAAAGAAGAAAAATATGCGTTCAGACGGTGTTTTCCACGAACAATACTGTTAGAGAGAAACAGAACTCACTTTGATAGTTAAAACATTCAAACTGTGAAGAGGTCCTTTTTTTTATTTGACTAAAGACTGTTGTTCTCATTAGTAAATATTTCGAGATTCAAAGAACTCGTAGACAGGTGTGACCCATATTGACTGAACAAAAACAGGATGGGTTTTTTTTCTGTTCAAACTGTTACATTTTAGGCAATTCTTTCTCATGCAGTTGATTTATATTATTGTTTTACCTCTCTAAAAACTACTATGTATCATAGAGATTCTATTCTCAAACCCCATTTTAAATTTTCTACTCATATTACAGCCAGCCTCTATTAGGATAATGGTGTACTGAGGGCATATAAAACATCCCGTGATATACCTGGTCTCAACCCTAGAAATTAAAAAAATTAAAATACAATGAAACTGTAAATAACAAACTTTAAAAAAATGCTACAGGAATGCAGCAAAAAAGAATAACTTGAACAAGGGTTCCGAAAGTGATATCTATTTGCTTAATCAAAGCGCCAAAATTTTAGTAAAATTTTAATTTTTATAAAAGATCGAATTCTTAAAGGAAGTTGGATTGTAAAATTAAACATAAACAAACATTTTATGGATAAAATAAAATCCTAAATTTCGTAAAAGTCACGTGCTTCAAATACATTAACCGAGACACATTAGGTCACATATTAGTCTCCACTCTTTGCTCAGGTGAAGAATCATTCACTTATTTGTCCACTTATTTCACTATTTTCAAGTATAAAGTAAAATTGACGCCATTCTTTTAAAATTGAAATTGGGGGCAGATTGCATTTTGAAAGATAATATTAATTACTTTCCTAATTTGCATAATATTTTAGTAGACGGTAACACTAATCTCGATAAAAAATGTAAAAATTAGTTTGGCCCAACTTTAATCAGATCTGCAAAAAACATTTCTTGAATATTTCCTTGTTTAAAAAGAAAAATTATCTTGGATCCAAACTCCTTTTCAAGACAGGGACACCTCTAAATTCCTAATAAAAGAAAGAGAACAACAAATTGATATATCCGCCGACACTCAATTGAAACTAAATTTTAATCAAGTTGATATTATGGATTTTTGGATTGACATTAGAAAAAGAATACCCTGAAATTGCCAAAATAACTGTGAAACGTCTTATGTTATATGTTTCAAATGTCATATGTATACGAAAATCTCTGAAACAGATTTGATGCTGAAGATAACATTAGGTTGTGGATTTCAACAATTATTCCAGAAGTAAAAATACTTTACAATAAAAAAAAACAATCACAGCCAAGCCATTAAAAAATTTCTTTTTATTCATTTATAATTTAAAATATCGTTGCTTTCGTTTATTATTCATAAAATACATTTTAGACCCACATTAGTTATCTTATCATTCATTACCTAATTGAGACGTTTTTATTATGATTAAATAGAGATGCAGTGATGATTTTATAAATTTGAGTAGGATAAAGGTTTAATATCCTATTTTTCTTCTCTTTGATTAAGGAGTTCTTTCAAGAAAATAATAAGCTCACAGAGTTCCTCGAAGTTTAAAAGTTTGAATACCTCTGCAATAGAGAATCTTTGAGACTACCTCGGCAGACAGGTGGCTGCATAAAGTCCTACTACGAGGTCGCTAAATGAGCTAAAACAAGGGCTAATCCATCAATGGATCTTCTCTTTCTTGCGTCATACAATTGAATTGACGGAACGAGAAAAAAAAGCCGATGTAACCAATACATTACAAGTAGAGGAGGACACATTCCTTACTTAAAACCAATTTATTTAATTTTTTCACAAAAATCGATGATTTTTTTTTACGCAACAGACCTTGTTGAAAATGTAATTGTTTATTTGTAAATCATGCCTGATGTTAAAACTGTGTAGCATTCTACAAATAACTAAAGCATAATTAACCTCAGTATCATATATTTATGTTCATTTATTTTCATATTAGACACACGAGACTTGTCAAACTTTAACTTGTATTTAACTGTCTGTAACGCCTCATTTTTCTCCCAACTCTTACGCCATCTTAAATCACAAACTTGCACTGGATATTATTCAAATCACTCATTTATTTATGCTCTAAAGAGAAATGCTCTATATCAGTTGATGATCCCTATACGTGTTTTCTAATAAGTTTAACGTAAATATTAAATATCAAGCTTATCCCGATACTCAGACCCTAAAAAAATGATTACGTAGCTACGGCGTAGCTTTATCTTAAGTTTCTTCAAAGAAGAGTCGGATCTTTGCTCCAGCAATATCAAATTCAATTCACAAATGCAAAAGTATATTCCAGGAACTATTTCAATTCCTCCTCGCGACCGCAGTAGCCTAGTGGTTAAGGTATCGGACTCGCGGCAGGCAGTTGTCGTTGAGTCATGAGTTAGAGCCTCTATGCAATGATCTTGGTGATTAAATCTTGCTCCTAATGCGACGTTAATTAAACCAAACCAATCAATTTCTCCTCACTCACACTTTCCCCCCTACAATCTTTGACATATCTTATATACCCGTTTTTCACAATCATTTTATTACCTATTCTATTGACTATCCTTAATTTCTCTTTCTCTCTCTCTCTCTCTCACACACACACAAAGCTTTTATACTTTATCTTAATTTAATACAAGTATACCAAGCAAAATAAATACTCAACTTCAAATGAGTGAGTGAATGTATAGTTTATTGGCGCAAGAGCCAGATATGGCTATGCTGCGCCAAACAAGATTTAACTGTGGTCTGGACATGAAGAAATTGAAAAAAAGACAAAAATTGGTAGACAAGAAGGAGGGTCGAAAATAGAGGAAGATCGCTTGGGTAACCCAGGTCAACTCCCCATGAAGACACGTAAGAACAAACCAAAATAATTTATAAATAATCTCTGGAGAATAATCCCTACTTGAAGTAACATAATCCTAAATTATGATTTCAATGTAAAATCTTCGCTCTTGTCAATTCACTCTTCCGAATTAAACAACTCTCATTAACTGTAATTTCACGCTTCAACTAGAATTCTTTCCATTTATCTAATTAAGTTGCTTCAATCCAAATTATAAATTTTTATCAGCGAGTCGTTATCCTCTATCTCTCTTTATTCTCCTTTTAATCTATTTCATTTATATATCATTACCTTTAATTTACTTCACTTCATCTAATTTACCTAATCATGATTATGGTTGGAAAGAAATTGCAATTTTGTGCAATTCAAATGATCGTAAAGTCTCCAAGTTTAGTGAAGAGAAAATTGCAATCAGCCTAACGTCACACACTTTCGTTACCTAACTAATTTGCATAGATCACGTTTCATTTGATTGGGTCAATGTTTTTTTTATTACTTTTTTTAAATTTAAATTATAAAATCTCCAATTTAATTAACGGAGGAACATGAAAAACTCGTCTCGTTACAAGTCTAATTACGGCGAATTTGAACGCAAATATTTATTTGATCACGTTTGAGATGTAACGCGAGTTATCTTTTTATTATGTATATATAAAGGTAAAATCATGAAAGATTTTTTTGGAAAAAAAAAATGGAAACTGAATCACAGAAAATAATATTTAACAACAGGGAACTAGCTTTCTGAGAGAAAAGATAAAAAGAATGTTTTTAGAAAGATTATTATACAATCAGATGTCTAAAATAATTATTATTTACGTTTATAAAGCAATATTGCAGGTAAAAAATAACAAGTCAAAGAAAGAATTATTTACTTCTCTATTTATATCCCGTTATTACGCATCATTAAATTTTTCAAAAATTAATTTGGAAGAAAGCTTTTCCTAGAATTGAATTACTACTATTCTAATTTATTGTTTTTTTTAAAAAAAAAATGTTGTTTGACAATACCCCATAAGACTTTTAAAAGTCTGATATTTACCAACAGTCCTTGATTTTATTTTGTTCGAAATAGTAAAGAAGAATAGTTAACATATTAGCTTTTTTTGAGTTCTTCGTAAAATCTTTTAGTTCTGTTTTTCGTGTACAATGATCTTATTTTCTTTTAAAAAAACACAGGTAATTCTTCCTTGAAAAACTAATTTGAGAATTTCCATTTTACTATAAAACCGAGGAAAAAAATCCTTTTTGATAAAAGAGATTGTAAGCTGTTGGATTTTTTTTTAAAAAAAACTTAAAATCTCATTGCAAAATTCTCGGAAGCGATTTGCTGAAAAATGCCAAGAAATTCGAAAATTACGAATGAAGTCTTATTTTTTGCGATATTTTTAAACTCCGTTAAATTTTTCAAAGCACTTACATTAGAAAGGAGACATGACTTATAGCGAAAATAAAAAATTCCTTTGAGTCTCGTATTTTAAAAAGTAAAATAATTAACTTTCAGAATAAATAAATAAGTACTCTTTATTGAAGATCCATTTATACGAGTATATAATTTTAGAAATAATCATGCTTTTTTCATTTAAACTTTAAAAAGGATAATAGTTGCATATATATATATACAGTATTCTCTCGATAATTCGGCAGATACCGGACCAGAGCATCGTCGGATTATCGAAAACACCGGGTTACTGGAAAATCTTATCACCACCCCCTTTTTTCTTCCTCTCTATATATTTTGAATCTTCCGGATTGAAAATATAAGCAACCTACTATCACTTCCTCATCAAAAAATATTATATAATCTTAAAAACAAATGTATGTAAAACAAAAAAAAAAAAAAAATGTTTTAAAAAAATCAATTAAAAGCAATATCTCCCTCTCCTTTCGATTCCGATCTTTAGGTGGAATGAAGGGGCAAAATATGTCAATTAGAAATTAATAAAAAAAAACATTATTTCTACTTAGAAAAATCTGATCTTTACTATTCCTTCTTACCTCTATCTTTTCATTCATTTATGTAAAATAAAATGATTTAGTAAGTAAAATTCTTGTTTTACCCCTAAAAAATTTGATGGCATAATTCACACGGAGTAAACGGTCTACCGGACTAGCACTCCTTAAGGCTCCCGTCTACCCGCCATTTTGATTTCGTTGACGTAATGTTAATCCTATGGAATTTTGATTTTAATTCTCACACCTTTATTATTTGATCTATTTTGAATGCAATAAAGTGCTTTTGAAGGAGCAAAAAATAATCAATGCTTCTGTGGAATTACTTTTTTCTTAAGATTTTTAAAAATATTTTTATTCTTATTTTAATTATTCGTTTTTGAGTTTTCCGGTCTTTAAAGAATATTTTCAATTATTTTTAGGGAAAAAGTCATTCCACAGAAGCATTCAATATTTTTTGCTGATTCAGATGCACTTTATTGCATTCAAATAGATCAAATAATAAAGATGGGAGATTTCAAGTTGAAATTCCATAGGATTAACATTAAGCTGATGAAATCAAAATGGCGGGTGGGTGAGTGAGTGAGTGAATGTAAAGTTTTTTGGCGCAAGAGCCAGATATGGCTATGCTGCGCCAAACAAGATTTAACTGTGGTCTAGACGTGAAGTTGAAAAAAAGATAAGTGATTGACAAGAAGGAGGGTCGAAAATAGAGAAGGATCGCTAGAGTATCCCGGGAGTGCGTCACCCGTGTTTACCAAAGACAGTAAACCCCATGGGAAAGAAAAAGATCACTAAGGTGCCTCGGGGTCATGATGCCCGTACTTCAAAATGGCGGGTAGACGGAAGCCTTAAGTATTTAATTGTTTTTGTTGTTGTACTAGAAAATCATAAGCAAATAACGCATTTAAATAGGAAATACTATATATTGTTGAATTAAAGTTAATGCAGTACACGCTAAGTGTCAAACACATAAAATAATTAAAATTACAAAAAATATACTATTTTTTAATGATAGTTTACATAATTCAATTAAAGTAGAATGCTTTAAATAATTTTCCGACTAGTCAGCTGGTGCAAAAACGCTGGGTTACTGATAAGACCGGAAAGGCGAGGTGCCGGATTATAGAAGGAGTACTGTGATTTGATTTTTTATTAGTGAGAATTAGATCTAGTATAGACAAGGTTTTTGGCGAGAAAAGTTACATTTTGAACATATGATACTCATAAAAACATTCTCTTTACCTGGCAAAATAAACAATTTTCTAGTTAAGTACTTTTTCATTAGTTTTACGTAAATAAATAAATAAATAAGTATTTATCTTGTAGATGGTAATACGCGTATTATTTTTAAAATTAAATAATTTTAATAAGAAATCAAGTAAGTAATAATTTTTAAGTTTATTTAAATACTTTTTGAAAAAAATTCTGTTGGCTATTTTACTATTTTAGTTTCTTGTGAAATTATTACAGTATTTTTTTAAAAATTGTCATTTTGGCGGAATATTCTGGATTATAAGCCATTGGCAATTTGAATTTCGGAAAGAAATGGGATCATTGGTTTAAAGGTTTTAAATTCAAACTCCTTTCTGTGCTTATTTATAAGGTAAGTATTTATGTTACTTTTTACTTTGTTATTAAGAAGGAGTTATCTTTAGTTTTGTTCTGTTTTATATTTTTTATGCATTGCTTATGCGCAATATCTAGGAAATAATTTTCGTTCATTCTTATTTAGTTCTTCCGTTTTTAACCATTTATCAGTTTTATTATAAAACAATTGCTGAATGGGAGGTTTGGATACATTAGAAAATATTTAATCCTGCACCTCCATCCTAAGCCTGAGACAACAATTTCAAATACTTCATATCCTTTTTTTCTTAGTTTATGCTAATTTGTTAAAAAAATATGTCTTTAATTTTCTTCAGATGTTTTAGGTATTCATATTTTGATCAAAAATTTTAAATATAAAATATTTAAGAAATTTGTGATTCTAATTATTTTAAATCATGTATGATTATGATATTTCTTAACAATTAGAGTCTAAATGCAATATTAATATGTACTATTATAATATATATATATATATACACTGAAATTTTTATAAAAATTGTTAGACTATTAAAAACTGCATTTTACATATCTAAAAAAAATTTAAAGCTTTGATTTTCGTGAATTTTACAAAGAACAAACATTTTTTAAATCATTTATTGATGAAAAAATAAAATTTATTGAAAATTTTAAAAAATCTAACTTGCTTTTGAAAATTTTTTTTAGATCCTTTCATGAAATTTACCGTTGAAATATTGTGAAAAGATAACACATTTTAAAAAGGATTATGTATTTGGTTTTGTGAATTTGGTATTTTAAGAAAATGTCTTAAAATTTATTTAAAAAATTTCGAGCCTCAAATTAAATTTTCTTATAAATTATATATTGATAATTTTAGAGAATATGAAGATGCTAAATTTTTAATAAGTTATTGCTAGTATAAATATATATTTGCGATTATTCTAATAATAAATTTTCAATCACAACTTTTTTTTCAAACTGCACCAAATAAAAATTCTTACGAAAAACTTTTATCGATAGATTGTTTGGAAATCACAAACTTTCACACGCACACACGTGCAAAAACTATTATACTGAAGTTTTAAAAGTAAAAAAAAACAAAAATTAGTATTTGGTATATTAGTGAAAATGTATAAATAAATTGACTTCGACCAGTTCATTCCAAGAAAAGTTCTTAGGAGAAACATAAATGCTGAGCTGAAATTACTTTATCCTTTTCCCTTCAACGCCGTGCTATTTTCGCATCAACAAGAAATAAATATAAAGATTCTAACTCGAAAGAAAACAAGAATTTGGAAAATAAATGTGTGGAAGAGTAAATAAAAGAGAGTAAAAAGTGAAAAACATTCAAAATTTGAAAATGAGATTTGAACAAAAAGTAATGTATTAAAAAAGAATTGTCAACAAAGTTCTGTCTCGTTTTCCTGAGTTTAAATAAATACAGAAAATCCACGCACAATTTGGGAAACACGTGAGACTGTAAAAACCAAACGATTCATGGATCAACAACCTTCCAAATGCTGAATTCCGAATTTCACCATTTTTGTGTGGAAGGCTTTTTACCCCTTTTTATTTCGGGTTCATGGAACTTTAGATTTTTCAAAATAATTTTCCGAGAGAAATTATGAAAAGTGGGAGGTAGGAAAGGGGAGGAGAATAAGTGAAAAGTGGGTGCTTCCGTTGCGGCTTGCTTCTGATCGTTTGCGTTAGCGTGCGAGCTATTTTTATTTTCTTCCTGTAGTTCATTTAAATTGACCGATTTGGGATTAGCGAGATATTGTTGGAGTTTTACTTTGCGTGGAATAAGAAAATTCGAATAGAGTGCGGCGTGATAAAAGGGACGCAACTGACCCATGATTTTTTATTTAAGCTTTTATTAGTATTATTCAACGATAGGGTTAAAAAATATTTTTCAAACGATTCTATTTACCGCACAAACGATTTTCAATAACTATATTCATTAATTTTTTCTCTTTTTTTGATTTTTCATATGAAATTTAAGAAAAATCATGAAAAGAGAAAAAAATTAATGAATATTGTAAACGAAGAAAATTGACTGTATCAAAACTGACCTTTTTTTTAATAAAAATTTCTTTACCTAAAATATATGCACTCGATTATAGAATTTTGGAACAGTTTTCCACCTAAAACCTACATTTGGTTCTAAATCATTGATTTTTAGTTAAGGCTTAATAGGTTCAGGGCTCTAATTTTCTAACCGAATCATGTTAATTGCGACTGAATTTTTTTTTTATTAGAACGATTAAAATTCTGAGATTTTGAAAATCTTCAAATTTGAAATTACACAAAATGAATAATACTCACGAAAGAGATTCGCTCAATTTTATCTTAAAGAATTTTTCATGATGTGTGCATTCGAAAGGATTATCTCAGCGTGTGTTCACTCAAATGTACTTTTCTTATCCTATAATCTATACTGATTTCTAATTATCCAGTGTTATATATTGTCTTATATATTATAATTACTGTAAATAATACATTCTTTAAGTTAATTGTATTATTAATCTATAATTAAATTTGTTATTCGTTAATTAAAAATTCATATAAATTATTGTATTTAAAAGAATAAATATAATATCCGAGCCTTCTTCAAAAAGTCTCCAATTCATTGGCTGCTTAGAGAACATTTGGCTACATTTACCTCTCAAGCTACTTTTCTGAACTTAAATAAAGATTTTTAAAAATTTCTATAAAAAACTGAGGAATTTGAGGAAAAAACTATGACCATTTATGAGATATAATTACACAAAATGCGTATTTTTGTATTCATTTAAGTCGGAAAAAAGGTATAAATTCTTTTTGTTCTATAAATTCTTATTGTTTACTTTAGTTTTCAAGCGGTAAGTTCCATAGTATTATTACAATTTACTATATTATAGGAAATGAATGCACTTGGGAAGAAACACTAAGAAGCAAAATAACACTGTATAAAGAGTGCAAATTCAAGAGCAGGCATAGGAAATTCCTTCTCTTTTTTTTCACAAAATTAATCCAGGGTATTGCCACTTTGACCCCCGTAATTTTGATAATAATTCAATTAAATTGTTCTATACAATGCGTTGTGAAGAATAAATTTCACCTCCCAACTGACTTTTTTTTTGTAATTCATTAATTAGAGTTTGTCTTTTAACTTCATGTATTATATTGCGTGATATATTAAAAAGCCCTTTGTCGGCTAATAATGCCAAATGAATATTAAAATTATTTCAACCCAAAAGTATACTAAGAAGGAAGCCAAATTAAAAAAAAAAAAAAGTAGCTCCAAATTAATGAGGCAAAAAATAGCTGCCTCACAAATATCTCAAAATTATGAATAATTTTGTTCATTTTCAGTGATTTAATGATTCTTGATAACATATGATTTAAGGTAATACATCAATCGATAGGTGAAGGAAATATTTATAATTTTTATATATATTTTATTTCAATCCAATAAGAAAAATTTAGAAGAAATTTATTACAACATATTTTTAAAAATTGAGTTCATTACTGTTTGAAGCATACATCGAATACAAGTATGTACGCAAAAGCATAATAAATTTTGGAAAAGTGGTCAGCTACGATATTTTGTGGTTACCTTAACCAGAAGCATCTTTGGTGACTAATTGAACCAAAGAAATTCTTTCATTTACTGTAAATTGTAATATCTTAATTACGATGAATGAGTAAATTTTTAATACAAAACAGTAGGCTTGTAATTACTGCCGTTTCCAAAGTTGGTAGAAAATTAGCTTCCTTTTTTAATTCAAGAACAAAATTTTCTGCAAACATTTTCAGCAAATTCTACCATCTAAGATAGTGCAAAGTATTCTAAATTTGACTACATTAAAAATACACTATTAGAGGCTCATTCAAGTTTTAAATATTTAAAAAAAAAAAGGCGAATTTTGGAGATCAAACAGGTTTTATACATGAAATTCACACGATTGGCATTATATTTCCCAACAATAACATTCAGTTTCTTAAATTTATTTTCGATTCAATTTTATAACAATAAACTTTACATAAACATAACATAAGCTATACAATTTGCCATTTCCAACTTCAAGTTGGTGCAAATGTTTTCATAAATTGTGTTTTTCAACGTGAATATTTCAGTGTTTGAAAATACTTTCCATGCGAAAGCGCCTCCACATGAAAACAATAGTGTCGCATTTCAAAATATATTAATCATTTCTGTAAACGCAACGGGAACTTAAAAAGAACTACGAATTATTACTCGCACGAATATACCTTATTGTTCGAAATGTACACGATAAGAAGTCGAATATTATTCAGAGAAGTTTCGAAAATATTACTTAAAAGTAATTTAACAAGAATGAAGAAAAGAAGCAGAATCTTGCGAAATTGCATACCTTTACAGTCATGATTCAATTTGATTTGGGCTGTATGAAACAAAAATGTGAATAAAAATATAAGAAATATATATTTATTTTTATGTACATTTACGATCAAAATACAAGCGAATAATAGATTGCACAATTGCAATGATCTCAGAATTATATTTAATTGGTTATTTTAAAAATAATTTAATGATTTCGCATAAAAATAACTTACAAATAATTTGAAAATTCTTGCGTTAGATTTATTTTAATAACAACAAGTTTTGAAAGACAAAAATTTCATAAGATTTCACGTAAACTTAAAATGATATATTACGCTGAATCCCAAACAAAATTTTGCAAGAAGTAATTAATTCAACTTTCTAGAAGCTTTTGATTTTCTTAATAAATAATGCTCATAAGATTGAAGTAGTGCTACATTTTTAATTTTTAAATGAGAGTGTGGTTACACTCAAATATAAATTTAGATAGAATTAGATAGAATATTTTGGATAAGTTTTTGTCGTAAGTTACAAAAATTATGTAAAAATATCATCCATAGAAATGTCTTAAGATAATATAATAAAAGAGATTGAAATGTTTGATAAATCATATTTTGAATCTATAAATGATCTTAAAAATGTTTTATTTTTTATAAAACGTAAGTAAATCAACCATTAAAAATTTTTAAAATATGTAAATTACAATATTTAATAGCTAAACGACTTTTATATCAATTACCAATTATCGAATTGAAAATAAATAGGAATAATTTTTTTATATGCAAAAATATAACTATTCGCAGTTTTTTATAGTGAACTATCTCATTTTAATTATATAAAAATTTATCAAATTTTTTATTTTAAACATAGAAATTTTGATAGAAATAGTTCTAAATAGTCGAATTTATGTTATAGACATTTAAGATTCGGCACACAAACATACAAAAAATAATATATTTCAATACATTAATTATGATTTGGCAATAAGTTAAATAATATAATTAATATAATATATATTATATGTGAATAATAATATATATTATATGTGAATAA
>BMAW01082967.1:664643-743845 GCA_019974015.1 Nephila pilipes | reverse complement strand
TGTGAATAATAATATATATTATATATGAATAATAATATATATTATATATGAATAATAATATATATTATATATGAATAATAATATATATTATATATGAATAATAATATATATTATATGTAATTAATAATATAATTATTTGCAACTATGTAATCTGATAGAGATTTAAATAGAAGAACCAATTGATGGAGCTAAAGGCTATGATACCCATAAAACAAGTAATAAATTAAAGAGGATTTTTTTTTATTAAAAATGGACAAAAGACATAGCATCAAGAATAAATATGCAAACATTTATTCTCTTTACCCCCATGAAACATCTGTAATTATTAGACTTTGAGCATTTGGTATTTTATTTACTTTAAAATAAAACATTGAAAAATAAAATAAGGTTTTTAAACAAAAAAAAGTTGTCACCTGTGCAATATTAATATTTATGTATCATAATTATACGTTAAAATTACAATTTCGAAAGTTGGATTACCGTGCTATATATAGGATATAACAGTCAAATAGTAAAAATGATTTGAAATAAATGAAACAAATAAATAAAAATACAGCATAAAATAAAAATTTGATTTTACCAATAAATCACCTGTTTAAGAAATAATGACAATGATTAATTCGGCAAAAAGGAATTATTACCCCCATTTAGACTTCATCAAAAAGAATTAAAATATCAAAAAACTCAGACTGAATACATACAGTTTTTTTTTAAAATTCTTGTATTACGAATTGAAATTATCTTAAAATATAGTAATTTTGGAACACATAAAATTTTGTGTAATAAAATTTTAAAAACAGCATGAACCTTTTAAAAGTTCTGTAAACTAGTTGAAAATTCAATACATAAACCTTTGGAATTTGATTTCAGCATGAACTGCAATAACCAAACGATTATTTTTAACGGAAGCTGGAATAAATTTTACAAGAGTTTTTCTGTTGCACTATAGCTAACGGTTTTAAGCCGACGCAACAAAATGTCTGAACATCGCTGTACTACAAATCGTTTCATTATTTAGAATACGGAAATGTAGGTAAATAAAAAAATAAAGTACATGAATCTTTAATATTAAAAAGGAAGTTCGAAAAACATTCGAGGAAGTGAATTTCGAATCACTAGCGTTTGATGGATGTTAACAGAACTACATCCGCTCTAAACATGGATGAAGCAGTAAAAGATTTAACTGTGACATTCACTACTTGCAAAAAAACCCGTTACCTCTATGCACAACGGGTCGCAGCATAGCAGGAGTTGTTTATATTTTCGATAACCAATTGCAAACAATGAGGTGGTATATATGTATGGGTAACGAATCGTCTGATCAAGTTCTTTCAGTAATTCTTTAACAATATTTAGAACAATTCGTATTCGAATACCTTCACGCAATTCGTAATTAAGTAATAAAATATTCTAGTGCCGCATTGCTCTTTCTAGTAATATTTAATCGAATTGGAGCACTTTAAGATGTTGTTATGTAAATAAATGTTGGATCCACTGAAGCGTGATTAATGTTAAACATCTTTGCCTTGGAACCATTTGAAATTGTTTTCACCTTTTAATAGGATTATTCATGTTTGCTTACGGAATAAATAGTTTTAGAATGAGGATGATTTTATATTATAATTGTTATCAGTTGGTGCCTGAATATATAAATGTTTTAAAAAAGAATTTCACTCATTGGTACAATACGTTCATTAATTTTTTCAGAGTAATTTTTTCTGTCTCAGTGGCTATAATCAGCTTGATTTTACATATTTACATATTAAAACTACCAATATATTTGAAAGTTTTAAGCTAAATTATATATGCCAAGACCAAATAATAGCAAAAAATTTATTCAAAACGAAACCAAAGTTTCAAGAGTTTTAGTTTAGTTTAGTTTCATTAGCGTCGCACTAGAAGCAACACGAGGGCCATTGGCGACGGACCTCATAATTTTGAACTATATCAAGCAAAATTTTAGATATTCTTTTATTTAAAAATAACAACCTCGATTTTGTCATTAAAGTGCATCTAAAAATTCCTCAATATTTTTAATTATTTCTTATAATAAAATAATTAGTGCTCTTACAGAATTTCATAGAATACAAATAAGGAATAAGTTTTGAGATTGTTTTGGAAGTTTTACGCGGTATTGGGAAATAAATGAAACGTTTTACGTAAAAACATTTTCTATTTAATTTCTCATTTCTTAGGGACATTGAATAATCATATTAAAATATTAGAACACTTTGTAAGTTATAAAAGGTACCCATGCAAAATATAAAAAAAAAGTTTATCGATTGATTTATGACAGAAATAAACTCTAAGGTATGCATTCCAAATCAATACAAATAGAAAGTTTACATGTTTTTAAATCTAAATTTTGTTTCAAAAACAAAAATAAACTAATTATCTTGGCCAATGCTCACTTACATTTCTAAATACAAATTATTTAAAGTTTTAATATTGGATTAAGGATTTGTGTGTACAAGATACAAAATTATAATGATTAACATATAATTAAACAGCAAATTATTGACACATTCATAATTCTAACCACCATTTAAAATAAATAGCAATTATCCTTATTTATTTATTACTTTTAACTATGTCTTGGTTTATTTTCATGTTACAAATCGTGTATTGTTTGGAATCAATTTGAAAGGAAAGATCCCGATACAATTTAATGGATAAATAATCCCTGTGTGTGTTCTAGTCTGATAAAGAAATTAGATATTTCGTGAATATGTATTTTCAGATACAGCTAATAAATTATTTTTCAAATTAAAAAACTCTGGTCTTCTAGAGTATAGAAAAAATTCGATTCATACAACGAAATGAGGATCTAAAAGATCGAGATTTAATTTCTTCCCCAAAAATGGAGAAGGAAAGGCTTGCCTCCCTTCTCTCCACAACCGCCGCCATAGATGGTGTTTATCATAAATCGAAAATACAAACGAAAGAATATAACAGGGGATGTATTTTCAAAAGTAATCGGGAAATTCAAGTGGAAAGACTTTATTTTCGAAGCGTTATATATTGTTAGAAATTTACGGTAAGCCGCTTTTATCATAGTTAATTATTAAATGAATATATAGAAATAGAACAATAATTACTTACCGATTTATCAAGGATCAAAGTCACATAAAACATTTTCAATAAATTAAAGAGCACGAACACAACTTGAAGGAATCGAGGAACGGAAATTATACAACAATTAATCCAAAGTTCTCTACACTTTTAGATATGATAATCACATCTCAAAGAAACACCATCGCATATTTCGAATTCATCGAATGTTCGAACTCCCACCAAAACCGGAAAAAAAAAAAAAAACCCAGCTCCCCCTTATTCAGAACATCCCTGCACCAATCAATGTCAAGAGTGGCATCCAAGGTCTGTGGCCTATACTCACCCACACATATAATCATCTATTGACTTCTTGTCAACTCATTTGTTATTGTGGAAGCGTGCCGACATTTCCACATCACGACATCTAATTTAACCCGGCTATCTTCCTGTTTCCTCCGGAAGTTGAGTCTAGCTTTTAACTATTAACTCTACATCTAAATGGAAATATTTTTTTTTGTTCGGCAGAGTCGTTTTATTGTAAATGAAGTTCGATCACGGGGTATCAAACAAAAAAGCATTTGTGAAGTGACTTGTTTTTAAAAGTATTCGAGTATTGGGATTGGTAAATAATTTGCAAACGCTCGTTCCGGGTGTGTGTGGAGGATGGAATGCAGGAATTTTATTGTAATCCTCCCGAATTACTGCCAACTGTTTATCTTTTTTTTATCGCTTAGAGATTATTGTTGCTAAAGAGCTTTAAAATGCTTTGTGTGTGCTGCAAAACTGCCGTGAAAATTTTTGTTAATGTTAAATATGTTTTATCAATAGTTATTTGGTAAAATTTTCTGCACGAATATTTCTTGTTCTGTAATTTTTAAGTCATTTTTTTTTAAAAAAAAAAAAATTAAAAATATTTTTAAGTTATAAACAATATCAGATGGATGATGAGACTCATATCACATATGGAAAATAATCATGTTAAAATAATGCATTAAGGCTATAATTTAATGAAATCGGCGCAAAATGACCACAATCCAATGCTGCAGGTATCAAATTTTGATTCGGCATCATAGAATGCTAACACTAACTTGCCTTATCAACGCCATCTATGGGGGAAACGGGTACTTTAACTTCTCTTTACTACGCAATGATTTCAAAGGATGAAACGAGTCCTTTTTTTTTTTTTTTTTTTCTTCTGTAAGTTTTGATACTGACGGTAAAAAGTACTTCGAAATACCGAATTAATAGGTGAGTCAATCTCCATTCTATCAGACATCGCTGCTTGGAATCAGAAAGGCTGCAACATTTTATTAAGTATTGAGCTTTAACATCTTGCGTATGGTGGGAAAGTTAGCAAAGTCATGTACTGCGTTTACCAACTTTTTTCAATCCGCGTACCCCCAACTCCAATTCCACCAAACATCCCTCAATCTGCTCCGGATGTTACAGATTGCGATACTTTCAAAAAAGGTACATGTTGAACTAAATTCACTAATTATTTTTTTTAATTCTGCTTTTATTTTTGAAGCAAATATTAGAACGAATTAACACAATTAACATTAAACGAATTAACACAAATATTAGAACAGTTGTTTGAACTGGATGTTTGAGGCGGCATCAAATGACAAAATTTTGGGAAATTAGGCTCACAAGACGATGAATATAATACCGGAGCTGCGTTTTATTTGTTTTTATGAATAATTTTTAATGTAAGTATATGAAAATAGGTAGTCCAACAAACTCCGTGCAAACAAACTGTAACAAATACATTACAATGTTTTTTGAAAGTTCACTGCATTCATTACTGCTCCGAGCCCTTAACTTTCTAGGTACACCATTCCGCCATCGAAGAGGTTCTCATCAGATATCTAATGAGAACTTCCGCAATTTCTCCTACTCAGAAATTTATAATGTTACAACTGATAATCTTAATATCAGTTGTATTTAAATTTTTTTTAATGTTTAAAGTCTCTTCTATTCTTTTAGTTGTGGGGCCGCTCCACATTCGTAAAACAAACTTTATTTTGATTATCCTTAGACAGAATAAGCACAACTTAAAGATGTCCTACCCGACTGCTTATTGACAGTAATGAATGCCTGCATTGAGAACTTAATGAGTTTCGTCGATCAGATCTAGTACGAAAGCAAGGGGGCCACAAGATCTCTCTCTCTCTCTCTCTCTCTCTCTCTCTCTCTCTCTATATATATATATATATATATATATATATATATATATATAATAATAATAATAATAATAATAGTAATAATAATAATCCCTGCTCTAAAGCGGGGTTGTGTAGTGGTTATCGAGTCTGACTGCGTGTCCTTCCAACCCAGGTTTGATTCCCGGTGATTTCGGCTTGTGTAACTGGTCATGCGTCGACTCAGGCCTTCATCCCTCCGGGGTCGATAAATGAGAACCAAGTTAATTAGAGGTATAGCGCCGAGCTATACCCTCGGCCTGGACACAAGCTAGCAATTAATGCCCAGGCGCAAAGGCTACAGAAACGGAAATGGTCACCGCCAGATGGGATTTTTAGATCTAGCCAGATTTTAGTTTAACTTTAATCCCTGCTTTAAGACAGTCGAAAAGTTGAAAGTAATCGCCTTAAAAACTTAAGTCTCTTTCTGAGCCACATATCTGACATGCTTGTTCTTGAATGGCGAGGAAACTGTCAAATATTGACAGTTAGAAAGTATAAGAAATTTTAAACAATAATAATTTTAAAATCAAAATAGAGTTTCTATAGTTTACTTCTCAGGGATTTCACTGTATACGTTAGCATTTAAAAACTGTAGTATTTATTTTTCAAAGCAGTTTTCCTTTTTCTGTCGAGTTTTTGTCTTTTTCTCTTTTTGCGTGTAATTTACTTGTGAATGAAACGAAAGTTCAACATCCATCTTCTGGAAAAACTTTCCTTTCGTGACTTTTTTCTCTTGAACTTTTTACACATCATTTAGTAATAACCTGAACAACTGAAACGAAGGACATGTCAAACAAAGCCATTTATTTTCCCTTTTTTTATTTTTAAGACTCTTCTTGTTTCTCTGTCTTTGAAAATCTCTTTTTAGACTTAAGTGTGAGACTTTTCTTGAAATCCCATAATCAAAACAATTTCCTATTACATGATTAGAAATGAAAAAAAAAAATTATAAGATTCTTCATTGAAATTATAAACTTCGTTAATCCACCTAAATATAATTTTACCTATTTTGGCTAATGGATTGATTTTAATATTGCATTTTTTTAAAAAAAATATGCATTGATGATTGCCAATTAATGATGTCACTCTAAAAAGCAAAATGACTGCTATTGACAATGGACTTCCTACTTTTCTCTCTGCACCCATTTTATGCCAAATCAAAATTTGATTGCTTCCCCATCCAGTTATCGCCGTCATCTTGCACTGAGTTGTCACCGTCTATGAGAATTTGATACCCATTATTCCCTAAAAACCAAGCAAGAATAGAAACAATGGTTCGATTCCAGTGAATCTACTTGAAAGAAGTTGAAGACGACTAGTAAAGTTGTAACGGGTTAGCAAAAACATTTCCTTTCAACTGTCCTAATGGACATTTCTAAGACATGGTTTGATTGAAAAACCTCGACTTTTGAATTATATAAATCAACATTATACTACATAAATAAAAGTGAAAAGGATAATTAAGAGAGATAGTAGTCATATAGTGTGTGTGTGACAAATGGTGGTTGGAGGAATCAGTAATATTTTAGTAGAGGAAGAATATCAGTGTTAGGAGATTGGAGTTGTAATATGGAACGGGAGATTAGAAGGCTAGAACTCTGAAACTAGACGTGTGCGTACGCTGATATGAATGAAAAGATTGGATGATTCGACGTTAGAGTGGATGAATCACTTGCGAACGGACGTGTAGTAGGATCCGCTTTTCAAATTTAGTACTATCTTGGATCCAATTAGTCGGTGGTATGATAAAGTGAGATTTAATATTAATTTTTTGTAATAGGTGACTGAGTTTTTGACGTTGCACTAGATGCAACACGAGAGCTATTAGAGACGGATCTCGTAATTTTGATCCTCGGTCAAGTGAGGAAGACGACACCTGAGCTCTGACACCTCCTTCTCTTAACTTCTACACCACGCCAACAGGAGGATTTTGAACCTCCACAGATTAAATATTCAACAACTCCGGTTACACGGCGAGTCTTTAAAAGCATCAAAACTCGAGTCACTGCCCGACAAAAACCACTGTCCGCGAGTCCGCAACTATGAATACTGAGAGATAGCGGCCACTTATAGTGGATGCGTGAGGTCTGCTTCCCAGACGTGATAAGTATCTTGATTTTGGATTAACTTATATGAAGTAATAGAAGTTAATTAAGAACTTTACAAGCACATTCAGTGGTTCTTTGGACCTCATTATTAGTGACTGAACTTAATTAAATTATGATAGATCATATACGTGATAGATGCGAAACCGCGTCGTCGCCAAGTTATTACGTCGATTTTTTGGGAATGAAAGGCATCCTACTCATAGACTTCTTAGAAAAAGAAGGTGAAAAAAGCAATCAGAATACAATACTATAATGAGTTACCTTATTCCTAATCTTAATCCACCTCATATGAACTTCGAGTGCTATATATAATGCTCATTTTATTTATATACTATTCATAAGAAAAGGCCAATTATTCTACTTTTGGAAGCCAAATTTCAGAAATGAATATTTGATAGAGCCATTTATTCAGTGTTGCCTGAAGGAATTTGTAAAATTTTCCCAGATTACTCTTCATTTCCCCTCCATTTTCAAAAGGTCACTATTTTTTGAATTTTTACCCTAAGATAGTTTTTTGATCACGTGATTATTATCTTTGTAACGGCTATAGTAAACTTTACTGTAGGTCGAACAACAAGATTTTCATTTCTCATCCTTCAAAAAATGGCACAATTTCGTTAATCTTTCTCCAAATACAACTTATTGGATTACGTGATTACGGATACGTTTCATGAGGGTCCAATGAAAATAAATGCTAGAAGGAGTCACTTAAAGCTTATTTCGGTAAAATATTCCTGTCGCTAATTCAATTCATTACTCTTCTTGTCTTCCTCTAAATTTCTAATCACATTCGAAAGGAGTCGTAATTTTATGCCATTCAAATTAGAAAAAGCTCCTGAAGTTAGTGAAGAGAAAATCGTAACGAATTTTTGATGAAAACAGAGCCTCGGAAGCAATGTAACTAACACTTGCGTATATTTTTCTTGTCATTGAGTATCCGTTCGCTTTCGAATTGTTTCGTATGAATTCGAAAGCTTGTTGACTTAAGCTGCTAGGCTTGCATTTTCGTCCAGTGTCTACCATAAATATCAGTTTTCGTTTCAGTTCTGTATTTTTTGTTTTTTAGAAGGTTACATGTCCTGTTTGCACAATATTACAACTGTGTACTTCAGCGTATGCACAGTAAAATGTTCCCGAAGCCTAGAAAGTGTTCAAGTGCTGATAAAAATAAACATAAGCAAGTGACTGGAGTAGCGCTTAACAATAATTGTTTTTTAAAAAAAGTTGTGTTGAATTAATTTATCTTTTGTGCTGCGTTTTATTTTATCAATACAAGAACATTAAGTTAAATTAATGTTCAATGTTTGAATTTAATTTTGTAGTTGCTTAAAATGACGAAATATTTTGAAAAACATTTATATCATTAAAATAGGTTCAGAATGTGCATGAACATATTAAACCAAAAAAACAGAGGAAAACAGGGACGTGGTTGCTCTCATTCATTGCAATATTGTGGCCGCCAGATGATAGCTCCACTTGTATAGGAAACCATAGATTAAGCATTACAAAAGTGAGTTATTACGCTCTACTACATTATATTAACATATTTCGATGTACACCAGATAAATATTCTGAAAGAGCATCGAAAGATATCTCAAATTCACACCATTTAAGAATTTTAAAAACCCCATTTTCATAGTAAAATAACACCATAAAAGCTTTAGCAAATTCCGAGACACAAGAATTCAAGCATGTCTGAAAAGAATGTATAGATTTTGAAAGACGAAATATATGCTTTTGCGCACTAATTCGTTGTTACTTCAAAAAAATTTTTTTTTTCCACCAACACTCGTTATCCGGACGTTGCTAACATATAGCGATAAGATTTTACGACTGTTGATAAAAATTTCAAACACGATGCAAAATTCCATGTTTTCAGATTAAAGTTTTAAAGTAATTCGAGTGGAAAATTACTCTTAAAAAGCTTTTTTACGTGCAGTACATTTAAAGAGACGACGAGAGATTGTTATTAAATCTTCTAGTTTTACAAAGAGAAAAACAGAAACTAACATAAACATAGTGCGTATCCAAAGGATTTATTTTATGTTTTTTTTTCAATTTGAAAGCGTTCAGATGGAATTATTTTTAAAAATTATAATCAATTTTTAAAACGTTTTTCTGAATTTCACTTGGTGTGTGTGTGTGTGTGTCATCAAATTTTCGATCGTTAATTTAACCAACTTCTCATCAAGCTAGAACTCTGAAACCTTGGGAATCGTTCTCACTCGCCTAACAATGCGATATTTAGACATTTGCGTCAAGTTTTAGCTAGTATTTTCTTCAATAATGCAGTTTATCCCAACCACTTGGCTCGATTTCAAAAATTGGCACCAAACTTGGCAATTTTTTTGTTTGGCTGAACGTTAAGTCCGTAAAACGGACCAGGGTAGCCACATTTGGCAAAATACTGCCAAATAATTCTTGTCGCCAAGAGTGATTGAGTTAAACTGCATTCCAATCATTTAATTTACCGGATGAATTATTAATTTTAGTTACTTTTAACGTTTTTATGTATTTCACTTGGTGTGTGTTTCTGTGTGTGTGTATCAGTGTGTCATCAAATTTTTTATCGTTAAATTAACCAACTTCCCATCAAGCTAGAGCTCTGAAATTTCGAGAACCGTTCTTACTTGCCTAACAATGCAATATTTAGATATTTGCGACCAGTTTTAACTAATATTTCAATAATTTTTCTTAATAAACTTTGCCACTATATAAAAACGTTGGTTTTTATCTCGAATTATTTTCATTAAGTTATGAGCTTTAAAAAGGGCGGAAAGCAATTACGTAATTGCTACAAGCTCATTTTTTCAACATCTAGGCATGTATTTGCTGTACAGTGTTTTTATTTTGATAAAAATAGAAATAAAATACATAATAATTCAATGATGAAATGTTTAAAGTTTAAAAAATGACATTAAAGCTAAAACAAGAATTGTAACAAGCTAAACTTTTTGCAATCATAAAAAATAATAAAAGATATGCATGGTTTTAATATCACAAATATTTTGATTCATTGTTTGTTAACGTTGCACGAGAGGGTTCGGTGATGGATCGAAGTGATTTCGAGTCTCGGTCAAGTGTTAAGGATATCACTTAAGCTGGTACTCCACTTTATAAACTTCGACACTATGCCAACGAGAGAGCTTAGAGCCTCGTCAAATTTAATGTATATTAATATCGTTACAGTGCACTCGTCTTAGTGGCACCAGCACTCGAACCTCGGCGAAAATAACGCCAAAGGAGAGCTCGAGACTATGACCGCTTGCCTACTGTGGTCATGGTGGGGACGAGTTCATTCGAGATGTCGGTGATCTTCATTTTACTGAGAACAGTGTCCACAGATCAAATTCGATTAAAAACTCTTACTCTATATAGAGATAATTAAAATATCATAAAATTAATATTAAATTCTTTAATTGAAGGCAGTTTTAATTCCAAAAGCAGAAACTATTGAACAGCATTGTGAGAAATAAAATGCATGATACTTAAATTTAGATTAGTATTATATCGTATGCTTTGAAAATTTCATTGCAAGTGGCTGCCCTTGTAGCATCCTAAAATTATACAAGGCTCAGAATTCATTAAAAACATTCATGCAAGTAATTAAAGTTATGATTTTTCTGTAAAAAGCAATGCTTTTTTAGCAAAAAAAAAGAAAAAATGGCAACAGATTTTAATTTGTAATTTTTTGTTTGTAAAAATTAATTTGTGGATTTCTTTCTTTAATTAAGCCAATAAAATAAATGAAAATGTTCAATTAATAACATATATGGTTAAAAGTTTCATTTCGTCTTAAAGAAGCGTAAACAAAAAATTATTTGATAGTAGGAGAGGATTTCTGTTCTAAGTTAAAAAAAAAAAATACCCCTAATTACACATAAAAATTTATAATTTACATACATTACAATATTAATTAATTTTACCTTATTAAGTAATTATAGTTATATTTAGCATATAGTATGGTGAATTATATTAAAACTCAGTCTATCACCATTAATTAATTATTTTTTTTATTTTGTTAAAATGTGGATTTCATTATATATATATATATATTAAATCTTCTTGACTATGTAATTATTCGTATTGGTATTCATCAGAATAAGTCAGTCGTTACTAGTAATTACTTTATTAATTTATTGAATGATTCTGAGCAATTTACCAAGTTATATTGTTCAAGCCTTGACGAAGTAAAGCGTGTGAGATAAGGTATTTCACGCAGCAAGTGCCAGTAGAGAAAGCGAGTTTTAGATCGAGCTGAATGCTTTATATATGCCAGGAAGAATATATATATATAAACTTTTCTTGATATTTGAGGTGAATGAGACTTTAAAATGCATCGATTTTTGTGTTTTTTTTTTTTTTTTAAATTTGCTGTTAATTTTAGAAAGAGCTTTGCTGATTCCATAGAAATATTATTGAAGAGAATTTGATGAATAGAACACTAGAAAATTGAGCATTAAAATTCTGAACAAGACAAAAATCTTTATTTGCGTTTTTCTCAAAATGTGCTTTTTTAGGATTCTGGTATAAATTCCTCAAAATCTATTTTATCCATAATGCGAATATGTTTCACATTATTAAAAGTACTTATTTCATATACAGCGAACGCATTTTTTTTTCTAATGGACACTCACAATATTTGTATAAAAAGTAAAATTTGAATTATAAAATTTGTTCATTAAATTTAAATTTTGCAAATTGATTTTATGCAAGATGTACCTAAAGGTAAGCACACAACTTGAAAATATAAATTAAGCTATTATTTTTTGGTGCTCATGCATAATTATTTATGTGAATAAATGGGATTTCTAACATATAAATATACGGATACCTCAAGGTTAAAACACAACATCCATTGTTTAAATTTAAAGAAAGTGAAGATTATTTAAACTTAGCATAAATGAGGTCTTTTTTTTTTCATCTTCGAAGCAATCTTAAAATTTTATGAGCCTTTCATACAAATATTTCCGGAGCTAAAGTACAATTTTGTATAAAATTACAAAAATAAGCCAGATATTATGAGTATGACATAACAGAACATTGGAGACTTCGGATTTTATAAGAAAGTCCCCCTCCCCCTACTTTTCGACAATAAATATACAGTTTTTAGCTTAAAATACATTAAAATTTTAACAGTCCAAACACATGCATGGATATTGGGACCCTTAAATTTCAAAATGTCCGATGTTTTCTGATAAAATATGTATTTTAGAGCCCTATCTTTTCTGGACACTTCTGTGCTAATAGCTTAACGATACTACCGAAACGTCCTGAGTTATCCAGAAAAAACTAAACCTTGTTTAACTAATCTTTTTGTTAATTTTGAAATTTAACTTTCGCTTAAGATTTCTCAGAAACTATTAATCACATTAGTTTGAAATTTCATACACATTGTTTTAAGTAGGCTTGTATATGACTTATACATAAATGTTTAGACATATTATTAAAAAAAATTATATGGATTTAATTCGGATTTTTCTAAAAATTTCATAATTTTCTATATATAGATAATTGTATTGAATTATTTTCTCTTCACTTTAAATTTTTACAAAGTATGTATTTGTTCAAAACTTAACATTTTTCAGCTTGATAACAATACTTTTGTAAATTTTGATCAAAAATTGTTCTTTAGAACAACTTAGATTAAAACTTAAGCTTTGACTAATTTTGCAGTAAAACACTGATTTTCATAACTTTAAAAAGTGTCTATTTTATATTTTTTTACAACTCTTCTTTAAAATTACTTGGAAATATGAGAATTAATTTACATACATAGGAATATTAGGTGATAAATGCGTCAGGGTTTTGCTTTGTTTTATTGGTAAATTATATTGGTTTTTTAAAAAAAATTCGCATACACAGAAAATAAACCTGAGACCTATTAATTAGATTTTAAATTCTGCTAAAATTAGTAACATTTTACAAAACATGTACTTACATACAGTCGCAATGCTCTACGTCTGTTAAGCCGACAGTTGATCTCCACTTCCACCGCAACACAATACTTTTTGCGTCGCCTCCTACGGATTCCGAACAGCATCTCTCAAGATTTTGGTGGCACCACAAAAATTTCAAAAAGTACTGAAATAATTCACTTTAAAGGAAAACCATAATTGACTCTTATTTCGCAAGTTATATGCTTGTAAATATTTTGATCTTTCAGTCCATGCTGTTTTGAGTTCGTATATAATACAAAAACAATATATTCATTATAATGTTACACATTGGTTAACATGCATTACTACACCTAGACTCAATTTATGTATTTAATGCAATCCTTTTATTTACATTTACGAGGAACAGAAATTTCACCGGCGACATCTCCTTCCGCTACTTTTTCGAAGATTTCTCATAAAATGCGCTAAAACTCGAATGAGATATCTTAAGAGATATCGAAGATTTCCATAATAATAGTCACATCTAGACAAGCCTTGGGCGTAACTCAGAGATATTCCACCACACATCTTTATTGTAAGGATTCGCCAAACAGATGAGCCAAGTTTGAAAATCACTTAGATCCAAAGTTCGGTTTTCACATTCACACTCTATTTTAAATTATCCAAAGAAGTCCTACTTTGAAATTACACTGTCTTAAATAAACTTTGAAAGTTCTTTAAGCTATGTAGAAAATGTCATCCAGTTGAATTTTCAAAATGCAAATAATATCTTCCATAAAGATACGACATTTAGACATCTTCATCAATCATATATTCTCAACTTGTCAAGTTTTATATCATTCACAATTGATGTTCTTCAGCTTTTATTTTCAGCAACACATTTAATTTAATAACACACACAGAAAAGACGCCTCTTGTAATCCAAAGACTTATCGGTTGCTATTCACCGCCATTACCATTCCTCAACCTTCGAAGTAGCACCCAGATCAAATGATTAACCAAAAATATTTCCAATCTTCCAATCTAAAAGCTACGAAAGGAATTTCCCAAAGAATGTCCAACGAGGGGAGGTTAAAAAAAGGAATTATACCTAAACTGTGTCAAATGTTTGTGCCTGTGACACCATGTCAGTCATCCATGGCCCGAAAGAAATCCATGAAAAGAACGAAGTCTCAGTACACCAAAAGCACGTGTCACAATAGAATTTTTTTTCTGAAAAGGAAGCCGTTATGCTTCTACATTCCCTAGGTGAGCAGGACATTAAGAACCAAGCATGCTTATCTTTCTATCAGTATCGACAGTGGCATGTCCTGTTGGGATGATATCCGTCCTGCGTTGAGGTTGACATAACCTTTTTTACTGGTAGCATGCTCTGATTTCTAGCAATGATTACGACGCCAAAGGTTTTTACATTCTTCGCGTTCTGGTAGACGGGATTTCCTTTGTGCAGGATAACTGTAGCGTTGAAAAAAAAAAAGACATCTGAGATGGTTGTTGAAAGGGTGAGTTATGCCAACACGTAAGTAATCGAATTGTCGCTTTGATGCTCGGATGGATTAGGGACTTTAGAATGAGATATATGGTTTCTTAAGGATCTGTTTCCGTTTTCGATTTGTAGTAGGTGCTCTTCGATCCGACACGTTATGGACTGCGGCCGCGCCGTATTAACGATTTTGCCCGATTATGCAACGTCGTTAAAGTGTTAATCTGGATGTCACAGATTTTTTTTGAAACATGCAGTTAATTAATGTGATCATGCACATTCTGAACCTGTGTAAATGATATAAATACCCTACAAAATATTTCGTCGTTTTAAATAACTACAAAACTAAATTCACACATTGGACATTAATTTAACTTAATGTTCTTGTAATGATAAAATAAAACACAGCACAAAAGATAAATTAATTCAACACAAGTTTTTTTAAAAACAATTATTGTTAAGAGCTACTCCAGTCACTTGCTTATGTTTATTTTTATCAGCACTTGAACACTTTCTAGGCTTCGAGAACATTTTACTGTGCATACATGAAGTACACAGTTGTAATATTGTGCAAATGGGATATGTTATCCGTTAGAAAACAAGAAATAGAGTACTGAAACGAAAACTGATATTTATGGTAGACACTGGTCGAAAATGCAAGCCTGGCAATGCAAGTCAAATAAAGTCCGAATTCATACGAAAAAATTCGAAAGCGAACGGCTACTCAAAGGCAAGAAAAATATACTTGAGTGTTACTGCTTATTATATTGTTTCCGAGACTCAGTTCTCTTCAAAAACTCGTTACCGTTTTTTGTTCACTAACTTCGGGGACTTTTTCTAAATCGAACTGCACAAAATTACGACTTTTTTCAAATGTGATTGGTAAATTTGATGAAGACAAGAAGAGTAAGGAATTGAATTAGAGATAGGGGTATATAAGCAAAGTAGAATTGAAAGATAGAGGACAGATAACAACAAGCAGACAGATGTTTGCAAGTTGAAGTGAATTGTTGTTCTCCATCATTTGCAGCAACATTTGTTAGAAGTGACTCCTGGATAGAATGATAGGAGTCGAATCTGCTGCACCCAAGAATTGTCTCACTCGGTGAGAGTGAGTTGGTACGCTGACTTTATTGCTGACAGGATTCAAATTAATTAAGAGAGACTCGAGAGAGCGAACTACAATTCATAATTCGAGTGTGACTATTTAATAGAACTTTATGATATCTGTAGAGTTAAATAATGAAGGGAGATCGTTACAAAATTAATGAACTAATTTTTTAACACCATAATTCATTTTCTTTTGATCTATTAACCTTGATACCCTTACAACCCAAACCAACCTCAAAAATACATTTACTGATATTTCTAAACAGTTTTCCGCATATTACACGCTCCTCATAATCGATGCAAAAGAAACTAACGCTAAAATATTTAGTTATTTAAATCTTTGGTTCTTAATGGGGTCGGTAAACTTGTACAGGTGTATTTTGGGTACAAAGCTAGTTTAAGGGGTGTTGAGGACCAATTGTAGCTCCCCCCCCATCCGAGGAATATTTTCCAAGAACTAAATAATAAAAATCGTTAAACACATATTTCAATAAATAGTTCTAGCTGTCTTTTGAGAAAGTTAAGTCCGTAGAAAAAGAAAGATTTGATTCATCACAACTATGTTCTCAATGCCTTTTTTACTAGTGCATGAACGAGTCGCAGCATACTCAGAGTACTACGCGGAGCACCACAGGTGTGTGTACGTTTCGACTCGATCAGTAAGATTTATATTTCTAAGTTTTGATTGATCACGACAAGATTAAGGTTCACAAGTCATCATAAATTTCCGTTTTATGGAGTTTCCCACTTTTCTTTTCAAAGCTAGATTATTTCTCTCATTTGCATGGGAAAAAATGCGCTCAAAAGAGTGAAAAAAGCTAATACTTTTCGATAATTTATTTCTTTTTCAGACAATAGGATGTATTTTTAAAAATTTGTTAATGTGAGTGAGTAATGGTGAAGTTTAAAATGGTACAAGAGCTAGATATGACTATTCTGAGCCAAACAGCTTTGTAACTGTGGTCTGGACAGTTGAAAAATGGAAAAAAGATGTGAACTGGTAAAACAAGAAGGAAGGATGGTAATAGGGAAGGATCGCTTAGATATCCACCCATTTTTACCAAAGACAGAAAATCCCATGGGAAAGATAAGGATCACTAGGGTGCCTTAAGTGTGTGATGTCCGTATTTAACTGAAAAAGGTAAGCCTCTGAGGGAAACTTTTATTAAGGATCAGAAAACTTATAACTGCATTATTGATTCTAAGAAGGGGAGACGTTTTTATCCTCCTAAAAGAGTCAACGATGAGCATTTTTTAATGGATGGAATTAGTAGACTAAAAAAAATTGATTACCTATGATTTAGACTCCTCTACATAATTCATAATTCAGAAAAGTGGTCAAGTTCCTTAATGAAAAAGTTATGTTTTTGGAGTTAATTAACTATGTTAATTAGGTTAATTAATCCATTTACAATGTAATTTAAAGCCCTTTAAACTATTAATACCAATATGCGATGAAAACCTCGGAAGTTATTAAGAGTATCCCTTTTTTTTTGACGATTGCACAAAAAATCGGGAAAATCAGTGGCAGTTCGTATAACTTGTTAGAATAAATTCAATTAGCGTTGAGCTTATAAAATATTTGAAACTAATAAATTTTACTTTTATCTTTGTTTCAATTTCGATTTCAGAATAAAAGAAACCGATACGCCCTTGAACACATTTCCTTTTACCGAGAAATTCGATATAATTTCAAAATCGGAAGAGGAAACGCGAGGGAAGGATGTTTGAGGAACGGATAAAAGGTTTGCTAATGCCCGCATGACGCAAACAAAGAGGCAGATTTGAAGACGTTTTATAAACAAATCTGTTTCGACATCGAAATTTCTGGAAATTCGTGAAATTTGAGTTCATGTTCTTTTTTTCCAAAATCTTAGATTGAGCGAGTTTCGATTTCAGATACGTAAATCCTGCTACGTTACATAAAAATAATATTATTGGTTTTTACTTATCAATTAATTGCCGTTATCTTCTTGCGAGGTTGTAGCATGTTAATACGCCTGTTTTCTTTCAATTGACTTTATTAACATTTATGTGACGTGATGAATAATATGACAGAAGAGCTTCTATTTATGAATTATGTAAATAAGCAATGATTATAATTTGAAATGTAGAGAATAGAAGGAGAGATAGCGGATGAGAGATTAGAGAGATTGAAATTTGGATTGCTTCATTTTCATTGTAGTACTTTGAAACAATACGAGGGCTATTGGCGATACACGCCACAATTTTGAATCACGGTCAAGTGATGAGGATAACACCCGAGATAGTGATGAATCTAGTGATCTAGACGTTTGATGAAATGGAAAGAGGCTAAGAGTTTGGTTGGCCAGAAGGAGGGTCGAAAATAGAGAAGGATCGCTGAGGTAACCCAGAAGACTTCAAGGTGTTTGGAACAAACAGAAAAAACCTTGGGAAAGAAGATCACATTTGGTTCTAAGGCGTCATAATTCCCCTAACAACCTAAGAAGGTAAGCCCTTGAGGGAACGACGAAGCTCGAGCTACCATCCCTCCCTCCAGCAGACATTTACATCTTGCCAACAGGAGATTTGAATGTTTGATTGCTTTTAAATGTCACAATTATAAGCAACACGAGAGCTATTGGTGAAGATCAAACAATTTTGAGTTTCGATCAAATGACGAGGACGAGATCCGAGCTAGCACCTCCCTCTCCAAACCACGTCAAAGGGAGATTGATTGATCGGTTTTATTAACATTGCACTTGAAGAAACATGTGGGCGATGGACCTGGTATTTTTGAACCGCAGTCAAGTAAAGAGGACGAAACCTGAGATAGCACCTCCCTCTTCTTCTTCCGCATTACGCTAAAGAAAGGACTTTGAGTCTCGACAGATTTAAAATGCATCAGCCTCGTCTTTAGTGGCATCAGGGCTCGATCCCACGACTCGACGGAAACCGACGGCCGCGAGTCCGCGTTCATGACCATTAGGCTACCTCGGCAACTCAGCTAAGGGAAAAATTGAGGCCGAAGAAAGAAAGAGAGAGAGATTAGATTTAAGGTTAGACACCAATTGAATGGAAATTGCGGTTTGAGTCTCTTTTTGTCAGAATAGAAAAAGAGATTAAAGGATTGTTTAAAGGAGAGATTGACGGATTGCTTTGAGCAGAGAATAAAGGATTGTCTGCAGCAGAGATTAAAGAATTATCTAATGGAGAGTGAAAAGGAGAGAATCTTTTAAAGAAGATCTAGAGGGAAAATCAAGGTAAGTTCAGAGGAGAGAGATTAAAGGAGTGCCTACAGACCAGATTAAAACTAAATGTTAGCAATGTATCCTAAATTCTCTATCCTATGTAAAGTTTCATTCTATTATACTATTCAGTTCTATCCAAGTCATTCCGTTTTATCTAGTATAAAATGAGTTCATTCTTTTCATCTCCAATACTGTAATGCTAAAAAGGGTTTATACATACCATGATAAAGTGAAGTTTCTAAAGTCTTAGAGACACGGTACAATAAACGGATGAATCTGTTACATTACGAATTTAGATGAAAATTGGGACATTTTTCTGTTCCGAGTTTTGTGTATAGATTGTTTATGAACGTAACACTTAGAAGCGACACGAGAGCTTCTGGCGACTCGTTATTTTGAACCTGGATCAAGTTATAAGGACAACACCTAAGCAGTCATTTTTCTCTCCAAATTTTCTGCCAGTGGGTGGACTTGGAGTTTCGATAGATTTAATATGCATCAGCTCCACTACACGACGAGTCTTCCGATTTTGGAAAATAATCCTTGAAATTTTATAAAAACAGCTTCAAAATATAGTAAATGTAAAAAAAAAAAATAGTTTTAAGTTTTGAGTATTTTAAACACATGCTTAGCTAACCTTACTAAAAAATGTGTTTGAATACAAACAAAATATAAACGGCGCAAAATCGGTAATAATTCCGAGAACCTTGGCATAACTTGTGCCGTCAACTATTCGTGCACTAAAGCTTCTTTAAAGTTTTATTATTACGACTTTCACTTAAATTCTTTGATTGTAAAACGTGAGAAATAATGACAAAAAACTGAATTTTTCAGATAAAATATCGTAAAGAAACTAAGAAAATGTACATAAAGTTTATGCAAAGTAGAGAAAAGTAGTTTCGGTTGTTCTTTTTTTTCATGAATACATTCAAATACAATGAATTTGATTTCGTCGCACAAGTTTTTTTAATAAAAAAAAACTTATCCTTGAATAAGAATTCCATAAATAATTCATATTGCATACATTTTTAGACACCTATCGAAATTTACTAAGCCTATTTTGTGTACTGATTTTTACAAAGCATAGAATAAAGTTACGAAACATGTTTTTATGTTTTAAAAAAGGCGCCATTCTTATTTTCACACTACATAAACATTTCTTCATACTTTTTTCCAGCAGAATAAAATGTCTACATTTTACAACATTTTATTTTAGACCCATTGTTGTAAGCACACGAACAGTCCCACTACATTGTAACAAGAGATTCGAGGAGAATACTGGATCTCTTTCATCCACGTACTTCAATTCACTTCACCCGCGGAAACGCAGACGAAAAGATTTGCGTTACACGTGAAGAAGCTCTTGGCTTAACAATAGCCTGCATGCACCGTTTAATTGACCCCAGGAATGAATGAAAGGCGACATTTTAACATGCTAAACTTATGAACTACATCCTGATTGTAACTCAGTGACCTGGTGTAGCAGAAACTGTGGAACGAGTGTACAGAACTATTTAAATCAAGTCAAATTAAATTTTTAAAAATTTCACATAATGGTCGCTTATTTGTTACTTAGTGGTTACGTATCAACAATAAATAGCAAATTAACCTGTATTTCAACTAAGAAATTGAACGATTTCAAGGCATTTAAACATTTCGAAATTTCTGAAACAAAAGCTTGTTATGTGTATCAAATGTTACTTAAGTACATATTAGCATTAGGGTTACAGCTCCGTAGAAAATTTAGTTCGAGGAAAAAAATTATTCAAAAATTAAAAATTCGTTTGTTATCAGTATTTAGTAGTAGAATTAGCTTAAATTCTTTTAATTGTGAATATTTCAAACTTCAATTGACATTACTCTGTAAATTTAAAAAAAAAAAAGAAGAAGAAGAAGAATCTATTGAGTTAATGAAAGAAAATACATAAACACAATACTCCCTCTACAATGCGGCATTTCTACATAGGTTGACAAGTCCATAGAAAATTATTTTAAGCCTTCAATTCCAACGCAATAATGTAGGCTATCAATACAAAACGGTATATTTTCTTGTAGTTTTAATTATTTCATGTGTTCGACACTTTTTTTCGTCTGCGATAAAGTTATAAGTGAACTAAAATAGTTAAATAATCTTAACGCGTCGAACTTATTCATTAATGAAATTTTTCCCCCATCTATAATAAAAACGAGGAAATGTTGGTGTTTATGGAGCCAAATCTGGTTATGCAGCGCCAAACGTTTCATTAAATTATGGTCTAGACCGAAAAAAAGGGCAGACAAATATAATCATTTGTTGTCAGGAAAGAAGATCGAAATAGGGAAGGGTAGCAAGGGTATGCTTACCAAAAACAATTCTCAAGGGAAGGAAAAAGATCACTAGGGTACCTCAGAGTCATGACTCCCGTACTTACCTAAACAGGGTAAAACGCTTAAAAAAGGATGTGAGTGTAAGTGAATGTAAAAGTTATTGGCGCAAGAGCCAGATGTGAATATGCTGCGCCGAACAAGATTTAACTGTAGTCCAGACGTGAAAAAGTTGAAAAAAAAGACAAAAATTGGTTGACAAGAAGGAGGGTCGAATATAGAGAAGGATCGCTAGGGTAACCCGGGGGTGCATCCCTCGTATTTACCAATGACAGTTAACCCCAAGGGAAAGAAACCGATCGCTAGGGTGCCTTGGGGTCATGATGCCCGTACTTACTTAAAGAAGGCTAGTCCCTGAGGTCCCCTGATATAATTCCCAAGGGAAGAGTACCCGGCTGTACCCCCGGACGCTGGGTACCCATTTTAGTCACCTTTTACGACATGCATGAGTTACAGTGGGACTATTCTGTCACACCCGTTTACCACACGGGTAGCTTAAAAAAGAAATCGTTTGAAAACCTCCAGACATAAAATGGTAACTCTATGATTCTATTTTCAATCATTCTTTAGATCCCTGATAACAAATAAAGGCACCACATCAATCGATATGAAATAAGAGATGTAATTTTTATGCGAGTTTTACTTTAATACAATAACAACTTAATGACAAATTTTTTATTGTTTTTGTATCATTTTATAAGAACTTTTTACCGGTGAAAGCACAAATGACCGCACACACACTCTTATAGTACTTTATGGAATATTAAAATCTAATATTACTTGTAAAATGTTGTTTTTCTTATGTAAATCTTAAAGATCTAAAAGTGAAAAAATTTTAATTGACTCTTTTTAATTCAAATAAAATGTTATTTAAAATTTTATTTTAGAAAAGTATAGATATTTACAATGTGGGGGCGTGATTAATTTAATACATTTACAGTAAAATGAAACTTAATATAAGAACTAATACAGCTAAAAAAGAACAGATTTTTAATATCTCAGGAAAAACAATTATTTTTCAAAAGGGAGAAATATTTTATTAAAATTTACGTCGGCAGTCAATGCAATTTATTTATCCTTAGTAGTTTACTAAGCCACAAAATGTTTTACATCTGTGTACTTGGACTGTACCTTTTCATGGTAAATCGGATGAATAAGATTTGACAAAAAAATCCCATTCAGTATTTTTCAAAAGATAAAAAAATAAACAAATAGCGGAAATGTTTTCCTTCCGTAGTTTTTGTGACTGGAGTAGGAAGTGTAATTTTAGGTCGTGTTCATAAAAGAATTCATTTCATCATATTTTGCTATGCTGTACGTATGTAAGGATATCATTAAGTTTTAATTATTACTAAGAAGTAACCGAGATACCAAGATAAAATGTAACAATTAAAACTTGACGAATAACAATTAAAACTTGACGATGAGTTACTTCAATCTATGGTTTCCTGAAACCAGACAAATCAACTACATCAATCATAGTTGTTGAATTTAACTCTGCATCACGTACAGACAAAATCAATTTAATACACTAGAGCTTTATCATGCAGATATTGCGGTTAGTAATAATTAAAACTTTATGATATCCCCTCTAGTATAATAATTTTTACTGATCTGTCAAAAAATATTTCTTTAAATGGTTGACTATGGAGTATTTATACTATCTGACAGGTTCGATAAACTTTGAGGGTTTTATATTATAAACTGTAACGTATGAGGCGTACTTTTTTTTTTCTACTGTCCTAATGAACTTTTTCTGGACGTTTTTTGATTCAAACAACTCAACTTTGAATTATGCAAAGCAAAGTTCGGATATAAATTGAAGTATAGTAGGGTAGAAAGAAACATAGGAGATGACAGTGGAATTAAGGTTACGGATAAGAAGAAGAGTATTGATGGGATGTTCGCGGAAGTATTATGGCGTGGTCAGATAAGGACTCGACGCTGTCAAAGCAACTGTAGGAGGTTCATGTAATTTTATTTCAATAAGCGTATTTTTTGAAACATCGTAGAAGATGTTAGTACTCGCGGAAAGGAACTTAACTGTGAAGAGCATCCCCCTTATTTAAAGAATAAATATATTGCGTTGACTCCCATCATCAACAACGACAGAAGTAAAAATGCCTTAATATCTAGCCCGATTGGGACGTCTCTTTTAGTCTAGTTGATAAATGAGCAGCAAAAAGCGATCGGTCAACTCATCTTCCGTCCGAATGGACCAGGGTTCGAAACGTTGCAGGCACTCCAAACTCAACTTCTTCTCCCTGTATGAAGTCGAAATCTCTCAACACCAAAGTGATGACCCAGGACTTGAACATCAGAGGGCAGAACAGCATAGAGCTACAGGTTGCATGTGCCTGCGACGCAAAACACTTACCTATGTGTGTCTAACTAAGACAACTATACATAAATCACAACTAGTGATATACCGGCTACGGCGCACATGTCAAAGAGACTTGCTACTCAACACGAAACAGCCGATGGCACCAAATGGAAACTGTTCCACGCAAACTCAACACAACAGGGAGGAGGTTGTATATTACAGTTGAGGCTGAAAAAACTACCTTCACCACAAAAATCGTTCAAAATGTTTCTCTTCCCTTCATCACGATGATACTGGAGGTGGAATACGCGGTGGCTCTCTTTGACAATGGCAATAAAAGTTAAAAAATGCCTTAATAATTCAACTTTTTTGAACATTAACGCTGGTTTATGGGTTTAGAGTAGCTTGTCACAACTTGTTTTACATATTATATTTATTATTATCATTTTGTGCTGTTTTCTTTTGTCAGTATTCGATATGATTAACGTTTAATGTTTGAATTTAATTCTGTAGTTGCTAGAATGAGACAAAAAACTTTTTTCGAATATTTATATCGTATACGAAGGTTCAGAATGTGTGTAAAAACAACAAAACACGTTAAACCCATGTTATAATCTCTTAAATATTTATCCAGTGTGATGGTCCCATCAAAACTACATTGACGCTCTATAATATGGCAAAATCGCTTATCTGGCATAGCCACGGTCCCGAACATGCCAGATTAAAGAGAAGCTATTGTACTAGTCCAATCGACAGACAATAGGCATACATGGCTGAAATATATTCCAATTTTAATAGCATTTGTTGATGCTTATAAATAGCTGTTTACAATATCTTTTTCTATTAAAAAAAAACTTGTTTCGTTAAGTTGATTTTTTGTGCTCTATAATAATTCTATAATGCATGCATAATTTTGAAAAATTTATTACTTAAAAGAAACGAATAAAACCACGTCATATAAAACAGAAGACATTCACTTCCACAAAACAAAGCAAAAAATTCTTCCCAAGGCAGGTGGCGACAGAAATGACAAATCCGCAGTAGTAACTAAAGATGAGTCAACCAGGAAAAGTAACACGCAGAGCAGTCCTTTTGTGTACAATATGCAAATGGCATTGTGACCCTTTTGAATAAACACCTGCAGAATCTTCTCGAAAATCCATAACGGAATGCTACTACGTTTGAATTTTAAAAGTTTAAAATCCTCTGAATCATTTAATGACAGTTTTCTGTTTTTTGATGCAAAATTTCGTAGAATAAATCAAATCTCAGACTCATTTAATTGCGCTCTTGATGCTAGTATTTAATAGAACTGTTTACCAGTGAGTTTTATATCAATGTTTAATAAATCATGTCGTTGAGTAAAGAGGATTAACTATAAAAATCCGAAAGTGATTCACTTAACTGTAAGTTTAACCGATTATACGACAAAGCGGTTTGATTTTTTAATCTTTAGTTCGTGTTGTACGGTAAGTAACTGGAAGTTGTCCTGGACGGAATAAAATGACACGGAAGCAGTAAAAAAGAAAATAATAGTCTATTTGAGAAATATTATCAGTGGAATTTACAATTTTCTTTTAATTATTCTGTCAGAATTCAGAAAGATCATTAGTAAATAATATTGACAGTAAAAAATAATTAACTGTAAAAATCAACTAAAGAATTAAATGTAATTTTTCACTAAATTTTAAAATGCGATGGAATGGAAAAAAAAGGAGTGTTAGAGAAATTCAAAGTGGTGACATGCTACTCGTTCGTATTATAAATGACATTCATCATTTTCTCTTTTCAAGCAATCAGTCTGTCTTGTGACATCATTGAATAAATGAATTAAAAATGTTTTACTTCATTTTTATTCAAAAAACCCAATGAAATGATCAACTTTCTGCTTTTGATGGATCAATTTTATATATTTGAAATAAATTGCTCCGTAGTGGATTTAATTAGCCACCAAAGACCTATTGTTTCAGGTAATGTATTAATTGATCCCCCAACCACTTTTTAAAATAATGTGTGAAATACACGCGACTTGTTTACATTTTACAACAGTAATAATTACATTTAGCTTAAAATATATTTGATTTAATAATTTATCATTTGCTTTAATTTTAATACCTGAAAAGAATACTATTGCTTACTTTAAAATTTTGTTTGCTTTAATTCTAATACTTAATTGAACAATTTAATAAATATTTTATCTTTTGCATAATTCTAGTATTTAATTTAACAATTATTTTAAAAAGTTAGCACCTTTGGTGATTAAATCTGTTCTCTACAAAACTTTGCATGGACCAACTTTTAACACTTTTATATTTGTTTCAATAAATATATATAGTTTGCTAATTTATAATAACTGGTTCTTTAGCTATAATCAGTAAAATATAATTGGTAAAAATTATTACTCTATAGTTCGAGCTTTATCTTGGAGTGGGATAGTATTCATATACAATAAAAATTATACTAGACAAAGTGGTTGTTGCAACTTTTATAATTTGAAATGAAGTTTATGAAGTCTTGAGAACAAAATTTTAGTTTTTAAATGTTGCAAATTAAATTATTTTCAACAACATATTTAATGCATTGATTTTTTTTTCATGAATAAATTTTGAATAAGCTATTTTTATTTTAGATTTCAACACTTTTATACATTAGTTCTCATAAATTAATTTTTTTTATAATGAGAATGAATAGATTAATTTAGACTTTTTTTTTAAACTCGAATATTTAGGATTGAGATGTGGCATTTAAATAAACTGTAAATGACGAAAATAAAATTAATCTGTTTATATAATTTGAGAAAAAATTGTCATTTAGCTAAAGATCTGTGAATTGGGAGGAGGGAGTGGGCTCGGATTATTTTCCCGAATACAATTTTCCTAAAATTGAATTTGATTTTTTTTTTACTTAATTAGAGTGATTTTTATTCTCGTCAATAAATTTTATTACTTACTCGTCATATGCGAGTTACCTTTTCTTAGGATTTATTTATAATTTATTAATGGAAAATGGAAAGATATAATACATTTTTCGTGTATAAAGTTTGTGAAAAATACATTAATTGTAGACAGATCTTCATTACAAGAAAGAAGGTTTCACGTTTACTTCTATATAATTGTCATATCTTAATTTATTGACTAATGCAGAGAAAATATTTCGGAAGGAAAAAGTCAAACGAAAATTTTAGTATTTGAAATGAATTAAAAGATACTATTAATCATTATTGCAACTATTCAGAAATTATATTTAGAAAACAGCTATAATAATATTCTAATTTTTTATCCAATAATATAAAAAAAATTATGAGGAATACTGATTTTTGTAATGTTTGTACATCTAAAAATTGCTGGTCTTATAAAGTCTTCCAATTAACAAAATTTATTCATTTTCAATTTTTTAAAGGAACATTTACTCATCATAGTAATTTATCATATTTAAGAATTTTTAAAGTATCCCAAACAAGTCCGAAATATTTTTCTCCAAATTTGTTAAATTATAGAAGCCTACAAGAAGCATTGTGAAAACTACTTGAATCAAACTATACACTGGGTACTTCGAGAGAAGTCAGATTTCCATATTTACAATAAAAAATCAACACGTAAGTTTAATTTAAGTTTTTTTTTTACCATAATGGATGTACTTGATGAATTTGAAAACGAAAGTTGTAATGAATTATCAAATTAAGCAAGTGATTGTGATTATTATAGTGACCTATTATAGTTATTATAGTGACCTATCAAAAATGTTCAAATCTTTTTTTATATGAAACGGATTGTATCGATTAGAGGAGAATGGAAGCACTGACAGTAAATTAGAAATTGGTATTAGTAATGAGGAAAGATATTGATAGCATTACCCAGGTTAGAATCATTTGAAGGAAATCCTGATATTGCGTCCATTCTAAAATTTCCTCAAAATACCGTTGATACGTCTGAGGTATTTTTTTTTAATTATGACTCCTTTAATACCTGTGTCAAAAAATAAAAATATATCTCAGAGATTGTGTGACTAAGTATAGAGTTTCCAAAAAAGCATTAAAGAAGGCTTTAATTGCCACAAGAGAAATGAAGCAATGGCACGTGCCCCCTGTATCCTGATACTAAAAATCGCAGACTCTTGGCCAATGTTGTTTCCGTCGAGTCGAGGGTTCCAGCGCTGATGCCACTAAAGACCGTGTATCGGGGCCCCGTTAAGTTTGGTGGAGGTCTCAAATTCTCCCAATGGCGTTGTAAGGAAGTTACGAGACGGAGGTGCCAGATAAGTGTCATCCTCGTCCCTTGACCGGAGTTCAAAATTACGAGATGCGCCGCCAGTAGCCACGTGTTGCTTCGCAGTGCGACGTTATTAAAGAATCACATCGATCACTGGAACATTTCTGTCGATTTCAATTTAGTCTACACTTTCTGAAAACTCGAGTTTAGTTTTTATTAACGTCGCACTAGAAGCAACACGAGGGCTATTGGCGACGGACCTCGTAATTTTGAACCACGGTCAAGTGACGAGGACGACACCTGAACTGGCACCCCCTCTCTTAACATCCACATCACGCCAACGGGAGGACTTTGGGCCCAGAATAGATTTAACGTGCATCAGCCCCGGCTACACGGCGGGTCTTTGGCGGCCAAGGATCGAACCCGCAACTGAACGAAAAACCTCCGGCCGCTAGTCCACGACCTTGACCACTAGGCTACCGCGGCCCTTTCTGAAAACTCGAAAGCGATATTATAGAATGTGCCGAACTATTAAACATCGAATTAAAGAACCTATTGTGCACTCCAAATCTTTCTAAATATTGGACCAAATATGATCAAATGATATCTCTAATTCAACCCAAGGTCAATGGTATAAAATAAGTTTGTCTTCATTGCTCGTTATTATTACCAACAAATAATGACTGGATGAAACAAAGAGCAAAATACTTGTAAATAGACCAATCATATATTAATATAAGCTTAGGTAAAAATTTAATATTACCTTTCTACGTCTGAAAACCCACATCCATTCCTTTTCCATGTTTCTTCTCGAATAGGTATCGAAGAAAGGCATTTCTAGAACGGGTTATCTTCAGGAACAACTAAGAAACTGAAAATCTATCTGCCCCGGAAATGCAAAGAAGTCTTAATGAATCGACGCGACAGCTCTTACATCAATTTAACTCGTCTAAAATTGAACTTTTATTTCAAGGTTAAGAAAAATTCTATACCCATTGAAGGTTATGTTTATCAACTTTCGATTTCCAGAAGAACATAAGTCCATTTTAGTATATTCGTCCCACTCGCATTCCTTTTTCGAGCCATCCATCTAATCCAAGTGGAAACATTCGACCGATATCAATCATACTTACGAATGGCCTATCTATTAAGCAGCCTAATCCATTCCTGGGCCATTGTTTGCGGTTCGACTTAATGTTTCAGAGGATGAAGAAACAATTATTCCGACAAATAATAGCGATTTCTGTTCATCAGAAACATGTTGTTAGAGAGTCAAAACAGGATATTAATTGAAACACAATGGTTAAAAGGACTGAGAAGTCGCAAGGAAATGTATAATCACGTATTAAAACAATTGGGTTCATTGTGGTTTATATATGCCAGTCAATTGGACTTTCTTTTCCTGTAAGATGCTCGATTGATAAAAATGCATGTTAATATTAGACTGAAAAAAGGAAAATGACATGGTTCCTTAAATAACCACTTTTAAACAATATGCTGTCATTCAATACCACTAATGTGACTCTTCAATAGAAATGTCTGTGCTTAAAACATTTAAGAGATTAAAGTTTAACATATTGGTCTCCTTAAGCGTCATATTGGTGTCCTTACGGACCGCTATTAAACAAGGCCTAGCCCGGGACTGTTATGAATAAGTTAGTGATGGTGGAATTTAAGGACACAGATGTGGTCATGCTGCGCCAAACAAGGTGAAAACTGTGATCTAGTCGTTTGAAAAAAGAGGAAAGAAAGTACGGTCGAAAATAGAGAAGGATCCCAGGTGCGCGTTACCCGTGTTTATCAAAGGCAGTAAACCTCATGGGAAAGAAAAAGATCACTGGGTTCATCAGAGTCATGAATCCCGCATCTACCTAAAGAAGGCAGGGACCGCTGAGAATAATGAGTGTTATTCTTGCTATGTAAGCCAGCGAACTTTCCTTAAATCCTGTCTGATAAGTCAATTGAACCGTTGGGGCGAAAGGGAACAATATGCTGAGGTGAACAAATATATTTATCTGATCAATCATAGGTTGCAAAATTTTGTCGTCATTAAAAATCTTTTAAAAAAACTCTAAAGGAGATCCTCCGATTAATGGTGTAGCTATTTGTGGGGTAACACCTGTGTTATCTGGGTTGAATGCGAACTGTTGATGATTTTCTAGTGTTTCATGCCCTTCAATATTATAATCTTCTACAAAAACTTGTAACAAGGACGATTCGCTAAAAATTCCCTTTAATATATCTGAGATTTCTTTCTGGCTTTATATTTAAATTTCTAGCTGAAATGTGCTGATGCAAATTTAGTAAACTTTAGAAGCGAAAAGAACAGATATATTCAAATAGTGAAAAATCAACAAAGAATAGAAATGAAATCATAATATTTTTTCGGTAATAGGAAGGATATAGTGGGATGTGAGCGGAACTCTTCTGGCGTGTATAGTTGATTTGGGGAGATTGGGACTCAGAGCTATCGGATGGATTGAATATTTAAAGGACGTACTCGCATCGTATTCCGATAAGCGTCATCTTTGATAGATTATGAAATTGTTAGTATTCGCGGATAGAGAAGTTTAGCTGTTTGAGAGCCTCCGCCTTATATTAGAGGATTAATAAACAATATTTTAATTCATTGGTCTGTGCTTGAACTTAAGTTGAAATTTAGATTTAGTAATAAGAATAACATTTAAGATGACAGACGAGACAGGCAATAAGGATACAGTCACCAACTCCATTTATCTCATTTTCTGGATTGCCATCTAAGTTGAGTGAACTTCTTCGTAAACTATCGGTATGCAATGTTCTTGTGCTATTCGACTTATTTTCATTTATATCTTCACAATTTACTTCCATTGGGTGACTAAATTTTAGAACTGACGGTCCTGGTTTCGGCGATTAATCTGTAAAGTTTTTGCCAGACTCTCCTGTATTGTGAGTTACCTTTTCAGTGCCCGACACAGAAGCATCGAAACATGTGATGTCATGTTCGTTAACTCTGAATGTTATAACGTACGCATGCGCACAGACACACACAAAATGAAAAATCATAACATTTATCCTCCGCCTGGTGAACAATTTTCTATGAAATACTGTGGCGCCTAACATGTTAATAGAATTGACGAGCGTAAATAAAATGTAATAAATAAGAGCAAATAAAGTACAATAAAACTTCGTTAAGACTCTTGTCTAAAAGCCATTTTGATTTTTGAACGTTACGTTAATACCATGGAATTTCTGCAACGGTCCTCAATTTTGCATCATTTTATCAATTTGAATGCAAAAAGATGAATCTGAAATAGCAAAATAACAATAATAATAATGAAAACTATTTTTTTTTTTTGTTCTTCCGGAATTAAATTTTCTTCTCGACTTTTGAAAATATTTTAAGAATATTTTTAGACAAGAAAATCCACAAACAAATAATTAAAAAGAAAAAGGTAAAAAATATTTTTTAAAAATATAAGGGAAATGTAATTCTACAGAAACTATTATTTTTTGCTCTTTCAGATGCTCTTTTTTTGCATTCAATTAAATAAAGTAACATAAATTAGATAACTGTAGTAGAAATTCCATAATATTAATATTATGTTAACGAAATCAAAATGGCCGGTAGACGGGAGCCTTAAATCGGATTAATTGGGACTAGAGCCTGACTGGGAATTTGAAAACCCGGGTTAACCGGAGAATGGTAGAAAATGAAAAAAAAAAAAAAAAAAAGTATTCTGATAGAAAATCAAATATAGCACGAATAATGTTTGTAGAATATGAAGGTGTCTACTTTGTGAAAATACAAATGAAGTTGTTTTGTTGCATTTTTTTTTTATTTAGGCAACATAGCACCCTATGCCTTTCGTCACTGGTGATAAAAGGCGTAACTGGGACTTTCTTGATTTTTTTTTGCACAGAACATTTCTTAAACCCCTTCTCCCTTTTATACATTCATAACTGTTGAAGATTTTGCGGCAGTCCTTTTCAACAACAACATCAGAAGTCAAAATTCCTTAATAACTAACCCGAGTGGACGTCTCTTTTTGTCTGGTTGATTCATCAAAAAGCGACCAGTCAACTTTTCTTCGGATCTATGGGTCAATGATGGAGGGGGAGTATGCGGCGACTCTGCTTAACAAGTTCGTTAGGGTTCGCCAACTTCCGAACAAGATCCTCAAAAAAGACAGCCAGCTTCGAGAGAAAGGGGAAGCAGTATTTCTATTCCTCATGCCCTTTGACCTTTAGAATCCGATTTCCTGGGAACCAAGAGCACCCCCGCATCAGATATTCAGTCTCTCAGGTGTCATTTCTTGCTCTGTTTGGGGTGTTGAGTGACCAATAGCTAAGTGTATTACATTCAGCTTTCCAATCAAAAGAAAGGATCATGTATTGTAGTTTTGGAAGCGGCTTGGTCAATTCATTCTACCAAAATTTCCGAAGAAGAGGAACAGATTACAGATCTACCAAACGTTCGACTAGAAACGTCATGTCCGAGGCTATAGTAACACATTTTTAGAGCGCGACTTACACCCGAAATGTCGTATTCGATTAGCAAATGTAAGTGCTTCGATTAGCACAAATGTAAGTAATTATCTTCAAAATATTACAACACTAATATTTTAAATGAATTACGATAAGTTAGTGTAGATAGTATTCTCTAGGTATCATATCATTTAACGTAACTAAACAAACTAGCCATAATTTCAATGAAGAAAATATTTTTGCAAAATATATTCATGTAACAAATTTTATTATGTAATGCTGCAGATCGTTTCTCAAAAAAAAAATTTTTTTTCTTAGGACTTCTAAAATATATTTCTAGAACTTAGAACATCAGAATGTGTTCGAAATTTGATTAGGTTCTTTGAAATTAGGCGAAGATAGCCTTAAGTTTCTTTCGTAAATACAAGAAATGAAAATTGGAAGGGATGGAATGAAAAAACAAGGGCTAAAAATAGGGATATATTACTAGAGCATTCCGGTGGGCCCTGTCACCCGTGTTTACCAAAAACAGTAAACGGCGTGAGTGAAACAAAAGAACACTTAGGGAATTTGGCTAGTAAATCGTTTGCTAACTTGAGGAAGATAAGCTCCGGAGGGGTACAACAACAATCACATAATTTTCTTGAGTACCAGCCTGGGCAGGCGTTGTACTTCTGGTTCACAATGCAGTCAGAGGAGGAGAAAACAAATTAATCTGTGCCGAGGCACGGAGCAGAAACCAGCAGGAAGCATGAAAAGGTGAAAGGAAAGGATTTATTTTCTTTATTTATGTTTTCTTAGCTTATTTATTTTATTTTATTATTTGTCCCAAAAGAAACCTTTGGGAATTTTTTTGGTGAATCCTTATAGTGTAAAATTATCACACTAAAAATAGTGTTTGTAATTGTGTATAAAGAATAATGACTGTAAAAAAGATTTAATATTTATAGGGAGAATTTAAGTTTGAAGAGATTTACAACGCTTCTCCAGATGGGAGGGCGAGGAGAGAAATTGAAATAAACCTGAGAGTTGAACGCCACTGAAGCTTGACCCGGGTATCGGTCAAGCTCGAAGGTGTTGCAAGACAAAGTGAGACAGATGGAATGAAATTGGCATAAGGGCAATGCAAAATAATGATTTAATGGATGGATTCGAAAAAAATAAGAGCCTGTTATCTACTGGTCGACACAGAACTAGTGCTATTCTACTATTGGTTGAGAAGGATGGGTTTGAAAAAAGGGGGAGGAAAAAGCCGGATGAGAGAAGGAAAAGATATTTGATTTTGAATCCTGAGGTGTAACGCTTAACAGAGCTTACAAGAATAAAAATTATGCACAATTAGGATTAACAAAGAACATATTTTAACTTAAACAAAATTTAAAAAAAAATGTATTTTTTATACACAACCCAAAGTAAAACATTTTAACCTTTAGGAAGACATTTAGACTAACGAATAGGATGGGCCAACAATGTTTATATAATATTTTAAGGATATTACATGGATAAATATATATTATATGAATAAAATATTAAAATAAGGATAAAATTATAGAACTTTGTAATTTTGGAAGTTACGTTTTTTCTTTTTTTTGTATAAAAATATTTTTTTTTTTTTTTTGCCGCAATAACCTAGTGGCCGTTATTGTGAACTCGCAGCCAGCGTTGATTCCGTCGAGTCGGGGGTTTGAGCCCTGTTACCACTCAAGACCCGATGATACATGTTAAATCTAATCGAGATCCGAAGCTCTCGTGTTGGCGTGGTGTGGAAGTCTGGTGATGGAAGTGTCGACTGCGGTGTCGTTCTTGTCCCTCAACTAAGGCTCGAAATCACGAGGTCCGTCGCCAACAGCCATCGTGTTGCTTCTCAGTGCAACGTTAAGAAAACAATCAATCAATAAATAAAAATATTTTTTTTATGTATTTTTAATCATGTTCATATACAAATAAGAGTACAAAAACAGATTTTTGACTAAAAATTACTGCTATAGTTCCATAAAATGATTAAAACATCATCATTATAAACAGAAAAAAAAATCAAAGTTTTGCAAATAATTACAAAAGATATGTCACTAAAACGAGGAGTTTTAAATATGGTACATTAATATTCCTCACATGTTCTGGTACCCTTAACACATTTAAACATTATGATTAGAACCCGAAAAAACATTTAACTTGCAAATTTCCTACCTTTTTTTAATTTAAAACCTGAAAAATGCCTGTAAGTAAATTATTACTGAAACAGTTGTCGACATTTTATGATTCCACATAAAAATTCATCGCATGTTTCCGACATTTCGCATGAGTTTTCTTCACCTAAATATCTTAGATATATCTGCACTCGTATTTCAGAAGAGAGAAAGTAACAATTTATAGCACTGAAGCCAAATCAACAGACATTTAGACATTTTCCCAACATACAGGAGAGCAATAAATGAAAACTGATTTCAGTTTCGTAATCCAAGTTCGAAACTCTCATATTGATTGTCAGAAACGAAAACTCGTGCTGAAAAGAATAAATTTTTCCTTGTGAACTTTATGACAGATAAGAACACGTACGTTGAATACAAAACTCGGGAACTAGAGATACAAGTTTCGAAATTTAGAGTTGCGTTTTCTTTGATATACCGCACACAAAGGAAGTTTTCAACCGTAAAACTCATCTCTTCAAGGTTCAAGTTTCTTTTTTTTTTTTTTTTTTTGTTTTGTTTTGCGGAAGAAAAAATGCTTCTCTGCTCGGCATTGGGGAGGCCGCAAGCATTTAGTTAATTCTGCAAATCAGGCGCGGAAGATTAACAGGTCGAGAATGGCAACATCGGGATGTTTCCTCTGATCGGCCGCCGAGAAAAAATCCTAAAAAGATCGGGGAAACGGAAGAGTGAATGCTGTATTCTGGAGGTGTTCAATAAATAGAAGAGCTCAATATATCATAGGACAGGGGGTCGGCCAACTTTTTTCCGAATGGGCCCAATCGCATAAGTTTAGGCTTGGTAAGCTTTATGTTTGATTGATTGTTTATTAAAGTTGCTCTTAGAAGAGTAGAAAACACATATACTCTTCTTTTTTTCTACTTTATCTTACTTCCACTTCTGATTCATAAACTTTCCATTCGCATTCTTTCTTAGTTAATAATTTATTCACTTCACTTTTACTTATTACTCAACTTTTAGCTTTACTTTGATTTTTATCTTCTTGTCATTAAACTTTACACAAAGAAAAGGAACGTGGTTAACAATAACGATTAACTTTTATTCTATCACAATGCGTCGGTGAGCAACACAGTTTGCTCTTAACGTTGCAACACCCGTGATGAATTACAAATATATCTATCTGGAGTGTTTCTCTCTCACAGAGGCGTTGTGCAAGCAATACGTTCTTCCCATACAAAGCGCCCTCTACTCGTGGATGATGACAGAAATGACACGAGAAAACTTAGCGACGAACCTCGTCAATGGGAACTTCTGTCAAGCGACGAAAGTGATATCTTAGCTGACACCTCCCTTTCTAAACTTCAACATTATGACAGCAAGAAGACTTGGGATCTCAATAAATTTAACATTCATCAACCTCGCTGCACGGCAGGTCATCTGTGAATCTGGGCTCGAACCCACGACTCGACAGAAATAATGCCGGTCGTGAGATCGCGTCATGACCACTAAGGTACCGGAGCCACTTGGAGGACAACGTAGCAAATACGATATTTATATGGTCAATTTTTCTGTTATAGCAACAACAAGAAAACCCTGAAATTTTTTACTTTAAAACTAGGAACCAATATTTTTACTCCATAAATTGACGATTCATTAATCCGCGATATTATGACAGCCTTTTTGCGATTCAAGTTTATCTTTTTCAGATAACGTTAGGATTTCCTGTTATGAGACACATTTATATATTTTTTCTTCCTATTTTATACAACGTGGAATAAACATGTCATTAAGTTCCGATTTTCCACAGCAAACATATTCTCCGAATGAGAGAAATTAGAAAGATGAGAAAGAAATGTCAAATGGTGTTTGTGCACCTAAAGACGAGAAAAAACAGAAGAGCTGGGGTATGTAGGAATCTTTTACGAAACCAGAACTAAAAGAAATAAACCAACAAAACAGAGGGGAAACCTTAAAAGATATTCAAAGATAGACCAGCAAAGATTCGAATCAAAAAGTAGGAGGGGAGGGGCACGAAACATGTTGCTAACCTTAAAAGAAATGCAGAAAAAAGTAAAGGCTGCAAGGAAGATGACAAAACCCAAGTGAGCAGGGGGAACTTTAAGAGTCCGAAATGTTTCAGACAAAGCATTTCAAAGCAAGGCGACTATTGTAAAACGGATCGCTACGTGAATCCAAGTAAAGCGGTGGTAAGTAACGAGAATAAGATGCATAATAAACAATAAACTAAATCAAGATAAATTTAATTATGTGTAACGTTCCTTTAAGCGCGTTCTTTACTAAATATTATAAAGGAGAATTTTAATTTACCTTAATAACTCCAAATATTAGGCATAAATAAACTAGATCCGATTCCGCTAGACCTATAGTTACGGAATCAGTCTGGTACACATGCTTAGTATATCGCCTCACAGCAACTCGAGCCAATACAGTATCCCTACGAATCTCACCAATACCTTTATCTCCCCTGTTCTGTTCACTACACTTCTTATATTATAAGGCTGTATTGTTCTTTCAAAAGACGAGTTCTCATTCATATCGTAATAAAATAGCTCCAGAGGTTAGTTAAAGGAAAAAGCGGGCAAGAACCCAGTACAAAATATGCTTTTAAAAGTGCAAACTATCTTATCGATGCACGTAAAAGTTAAACAAATTCAAGCACATATAAAGATTGAAAACAGTAAATAATCATAGATATAGTGAAATAATTAAAGAAATATGAAATAAATTAAAATGAGGGGAAATAAAAATTCTTTAAATCAGCAAGTGGCCAAAAAAATTAAAAGTAAACATAATACATAAAACTGAAATTTTAAATATTAAAATGAAAACATAAATATATGAAATATAACTTTAATATTATAAAGCAAAGGTAGAAGACATTCTAACACTATTGATTAAAAATAATAACAGACTAGATGAACATAAATGTAAAATCATTGCCCGCAAAGAATGAGAAATAATAATTGACAAAAAGAGAAAAAATTATAAATTACAACAATATTCAAAAATCAAGTAAATAAACAGTATAATAAAATGATAGCCCCAAAAAGAAAAAAAAAATTAAGATTAATAAAATGAAGCATCTAAAAATTGTAAGAATGCAAAAGAAAGGAATATAACATAATAAATACTGTAACAGGTTTCAGACTGCTTAAAATCATGGATTTTCCAGAATTATGAATCCAATTGTTCCCTTCAGTAATTATGTAATATGAAACGGTTACAAAATCAAATAAACGGTTGAACAAAGAACAACAAAAACAGGAAAAAAAGTCATTATATAAATAAAATTCTAACACAAATGTTCATTTGGTTTATTGTATTTTTTTCAGCTTATCTGGAGTCAGTAACTATTCTTTTATTTTCTGTAGATAATACATGCAAATTCTAACGAATATTTCGGGGATGTCCTTATTGTAAGAAGCTAAAATTGGAAGTAATTTGAATCTGATAGATTTTGTGCAAAAAAAGTATAATAAGTTATTTTGGCGGTCAAATGCTCGGTTAAAATTTTTATATTTCTCATAACTAAGAAATAATTGGGAAGTTTTAAGGTATTAAGTACATTGATATATGCTTAGACATTTTTGTTACTTCCACACCACGCCAACAGGATATTTGGGACCTCTACCAGATTTAACGTGCTTCAGCCAGTTACTCGGTGAGTCTTTAGTGACATCAGGAATCGAACCCACGACTTAACAAAAATAACATCGGCCGCTAGTCTAAGACCATAATTACTAGGTAACCACGGCATATGAAATTTTAGGGAAAACCCTGGACATAGAGATATCGAATGAAAAAAAAAGGGGAAGGGTAGATTCTAAACTCTCGGATCATCAGTGAAATTGTCATTACTTCAAGACATTTGCCCACAGGATAATGCTAAGTATAGTAACTATAATTGTATAAATAATTTAGAATATATTCTATCAACTTGCGTACAAGAAACTTCTTAACAAAACTATCTATGGCATATCTCAAGATAGGCTCTCTATACAGTATGCCTTTCGGAGAAATTTCGTATAAAATAGTAATTAATTAAAAAGTAATTAGATCTTTTTGTGCTGAAGATGAAATATTTTGATAATAATTGAACTGAAAGAATACTGTCAAAAGCGTTGATTAGTTGCATGAAATCTAAAGCACTGAATCCTGGAGATGTATATTGAGCCAAACTCAAAGTGAAGGTATTAGTATTTCATCAAATAAAAGAAATTAAATGTATAATTCTGGGCGGAATATACCATAGAAAATTACTTGCAATAAAATTTTAAGTGAATGGAATAAAACCGATGTTACGTAAAAAATTGAAAAATACATGTTTGGTTGAGGATTTTCCACAGCCAATTCAATTAACACTTATAAAGGTAAAGTGTATGATTTAAAATGTTTGAAACGAACAGAGTTTAAGCAATGTGTCAGAAAATGTGTCTCACAGTTAGATGACAAATACAATGGTTTCACATAGGGTGATTGAATCCAGTACGAAGTGTTTATGTTCAAGTTTAGTATGCCCAATTCGTGCACGTGTTAATATAACGTCCTGTCTTCCATATATGAAAATGCATTCCAATAAGATGTAGGTTTTTCATTATTGAATTTATTATCAGTTTAAAGATTCGATTGATCTTGCCAATTATTATGAATGGATGTTTTAATGCATTGCAATATATTGCAATGCGGAATGGTGGGAGAGAGAGATGAGGCAATATGTAGATTCAATCTGCATCTGGTGTAATCTTTCCCTCCTTAGACTATCTATTGTTCCGTTGCTCTTTATTCCTACGTGAGAGAGGTATCCAACCAAATCTGTCAAGAGGAATAATAGCCTTTTTTTTTTTGTTCCATATTCCTCACAACAAAACAAATAAAAAGGATTTATCCAATCATTAAAATACATTTTGCCTGCTAAATACCAAGACGATCTTAAGCGTAATTAATAACAAAATTATCAAAAATGTTTCCTGGAATGCTTCAAAATACTCCTCAGTGGTCATCGATAAATGATTAATAAAAATCAATATTTATGAGAGAAATATATCAAAATATCTTTTTATTTTAATAAATAAAGGAGATTAAAACAAATAAAAGGGTTTAAATAAGTAAGTAAAAGGGATAATACAAACAAAGAGATAAAATAAATAAAAGGGATTTATCCAGGTTTATTAAAATGGGTTTTGCCAGATAGTTACTAAGTAGACGATCTTAAGCGCAATTAATAACAAAATCATCAAAATTTAATGCTGTTTGGAATGCTTCAAAATATGCTACCGTGGTCACCGATAGATTATTAAAAAATCTATATTTACAAGAGAAAGTTATCAAAATATCTTTGGTGCTCCATATTCCTCTTAATAGAATAAGTAAAAGAAATTTATCCAGTCATTAAAATGAGTTTTGCTAGTTAGATACTAAGTAGATGATCTTAAGCGCAATTAAAAACAAAATTATTGAAACTTATTGTTCCCCAGAATGTTTCAAAATATGTCACAGTAGATTAATAAAAATCGATATATTTTTAAGGGAAAGATATCAAAATATAAATCCAGAATTATTACGTATCAATTAATTCATAGCTCAACAATTCCACAGATATCTATTGCAGGCTATAAGAGTAAAAGATCCTTTAGAAATGCGTTACTTTGTTCTATGCACAAGATAGTGGTGGTAAGAGCATAAAAAGTTTCGCATATAAAAACAAAAATTAAAGTATTTCAAAAAATATAAACTTACCTTGAAATTTCCGACTTGCTTGCAAGTCAATCCGTTGTAATGCAAATAATTTTAACTCAAAATTAAAATATCCGACTGAGTCATTCCAGCAAAGAAAAATTATTGCGTGAGATATAGTTAGTTTGATGGCATTGAAAAAATTCTTCAGAATAAATTTAGTTTCATTTCTGTGATAACACATCCACCGTAGTCCTTTGAAAGATGCTTGATATTTCACCCCTAATGAAAATTTAATAATAACGAAAAAATTAATAAACACTTAAAACTATTAAAACATTTCCAGTACAGCTTCAAAATACATATTTTTTGAACAAAATTTTAGTACTCTAAAAATTGGCCACTTTTCATACAGCATAAACATAAATGCGAGTTAACGAACTGAAATATCTATCACGTTAAACATTGTCAATATTATATTCAATTCTCGATTCATCAGTCAATATCCTTCGAATTTTTTTTTTATATATATTTATATCTCTGCATAATATCCACACATCTGTTCAAACTATTGACATAGCTTCAGAAAGTTTAACAACATACTATGCTGATATGAATTTTGATAAAACCACAAATCTGCATCCAATGGCGTATATTCGGTTCTTACGGGTACTTGCAACTGATTATACGTTGACTATTTCACCACAGAAGAGATTTGTTTGGAGATTTCTCGAACCTTTTCAGCACGTTAGAAATACACTATTTTTCATTTTGGTATTGCTCCACGAAATTCCTTTAGCCGGTATTTAGTAATGCTAATCCTTGGTGGAGTTAAAAAATAATCATTATTTCACCACAACTTCGTTAAATCACACTGAAATCACCGATTTAAGATTTTCACATTCACCTGTGCATTTCGGTAAACAAATATAAAGCACCCAGAAGTTTCAAATTTAGATGACAGATTAGGGACATCGGATTTCACAATTAAACACCCGCGATAACCTTAACCGGCGAAGAAAAATAACCACATCACTCGGTTTATCAATTCTTCAAAAGGCTAGGCATTCGCATGCAGAATGCTTAACAGTGCTCATGGAACAAAACTGCTCCCAACGATATAAAGTGTAGCAAATAACTTCCACCATCACTCACACAAGAAGGAAAGGAAAGGGAGAAAAAAAAATCAAAAAATAACAAAACGCATCTTATGCTTTGGGCCCTGGGGCCTTGGCGGAAGTGAACGAACTTGGGGCCCAGTGGAGCGTAACCATTTTGTTCTTTTTTGCAAGGATGAGTTTGGTCGCCTTTCATGACGGAATGTGCGCATCTCTCTCGCTCTCTCGGAGATAATTAAGTGGAATGATTGGGGGTGTTCCAGACCCGTGGTGATCGTTCCTTGCGTGAGGGATACCGAACGTGATCGGGAAGAAAAAGCTCTGGCCTAGACACACAAAGGGTCATGCTGGTGTAAATGGAACGTTTTTAAAAGTGGTTTGTCTCTTTAAGGAGATAAGGAGTCTTTGGCCTTAGAATGTGTGGGTGCCCTTTGTTACTGGTAATGTTTATGTAAATAAATGAGGTACTGTAATCCAAAAGGAAGGCGACATGCTGTGGTTTCTCAAACAATGCGAAGTAGCTACCGGTTGTGGTTTTTTTGGCCGTATGACGCGTCTATTATTAACGTGGCGTTTGAATGAACTACTTCAGTTGGAATGGGTCTCAGGATTTTGAGATGAATTTGAAGACATAGGTCTATCCTGATTATCCCTTTAACTAACTTTTTGGGATGTATTTGAATTCAAAATTCCTTTTGGTGAATGAAAAATGACTTACGTAGATAGATCTTTTATGAAAGGTATGAATATATTGGATAAATTACATTTATAAGCAGCGAAGACCTGAATAAGGAATTGAAAGTTTGTTTTCAAGGGATAGAGATAATAAAGAGAGATATCTGGATTACCCCGTATTCAGCCGAAGTTTCGAAAACATAACTAGGAAGATTCGAACTAGAGTTAAAGACTCAGAATGCTTAACACCAAATGCTTTAACTCACTCGAACCCGAGTGAGTGGGTGAGAAGTAGATTAATTTAATGTTCTAAACGGTGTAACGACTACCTTTTATTACTTTGCACTTGTGCCGTATCTCAAAAATATATATTGAATAATAATGACTGAAACTCCAATTGAAGACACCTAAAAACAAACCAAAATGCTTTATTAATAATCACTGATGGATAGCTAAAGTCACTCTCTCTCGAATCCCAGATTAACTTATCAATTCTAAATTAAAATCAACTCAAACTCTTAGCTTACCAAATTCACTGGTATGATTCAATCACTGATCAGCTGATCCTTATCATAATACTTCTACTGAAGATGATGTATTGCTTATCATCATAGCAAGACTCTTGATTTTTTCAGACTTTTGTTCATGACTCTTTATGACTAAATTTTGAATTTGATCAAGAAGGGAATACCACGCGGGTATTACAAATTCATCAGATGACTTCGGAAATCAAGCGCTTTAAAATAATATTCATTCCCTAGGTTTGACACCTCTACACCCTGTGAATTTTGTTTTCCTTTTTGAATACTTCATTTAGTATGATGGAATTCTTTTCCATTAATTTTACTTCATCCAGCGAGTCATCGACCACTTCCCGAATTTTATGCAAATAGGTTACAAACTGAAGCGAATTGCTTTAATTAGTTTTGGTATATCTCTTAATATCAGCCGTGAGGGAAAAGTTGTGACTGATTGTTTATTAATGTCGCATTTAGAAGTAACACGAAGGCTATTGGCAGCGAACCTCGGTCGAGAGTGTAGGCATCCCCTTCTCCAAACTTTTGCATTACGGCAGCTTGAAGACTTGGAGCCTCGATAGATTAAATGTTCATCAACTCCGCTACAGTGTGGGTGAGAAATCTGGACATGAACCGACGATTCGTCGAAAGGAGCTGTGGCAACGAACATACAATCATGACCACTAGCCTACCATGGCTGCAAAGAAAGAGTTTTGAGGGTTTTTTTTTTTGCATGGCTACATTGAGATAAATATTAAAGGATGACTACGACCAGTTGAATTTCAGGTATTTTCTAGAGATATTGCACTTAATTTATGAAATTTCTACAGCTTAGTGCTTTTTGCCACTTTAGGAAACTATTTTCATCCTATGGGGACGGACAGTTGACCTTGAATGACCAAGGCAATTCGAACTGCTTAACTTTTGATCCGGTCGAATCTTGTGCTGCAGATTTTTGTTGCTGCATTACTCAACCGAGCCGAAAAGAAATTCACTTCTGGCTCGGATGTCTAAGGTGTCTCAACAAACACCCTGGACAAGATTTGTTCAGGCTGAAAGATGGGCCGTTTCCCAAATCGTTACCCAAGGTCAATCAACCTCATCGCCCCGGGTTGAAAATCAATGTCCCAGAGCAACAAAAACATCTAAACGCCAAAGTAATGACCCAGGACTGAAACCCTAGACAACAGAACAGCCTAGAAATTCTGGTTACATAAGCCCCCGATTCAAACTTGCCTCTGTGTGTCTAAGTCACCCATTGATATACCGGTTATGGTGTCGATGTCAGAGAGACCCACCATCTTAACTTGAAACAAACTGTAACGTCAAAATGAACTATCCAAACGACACTTAATATAACAGAGAGGGGATGTATATCAATTGCAGTAATAGATGGAAATGCTATCTTCTCTAAATAGCATGTAGAAAGTCCCTCAACATGAAAAAAATGACCCCCCCTAATTATTTCGTATCAATGTGTATACTAACAAAATTGATAATCAAAATGTTTAACTTGCTTTAGAGCTACTACATTGTGAACTTCTAGTGGCGATTTCACCTTTCTACTGGTTTTTTTTTAGTCAGGAATGTAGAAGTATGATATGAAGGGCTTAAAACGTGTCTTGAATTCGTTAAAGATCAAATACGAGATTACAGACTCAAAAGCAGAGGCAAAGGTTATACTGATCTAATTAAATAACTATTTAAATCTAGAACCTAAGGAGTGGATTAAAGTGCTAGTCTATTTCAATTTCGATCAAATCAGAAAATGCGTCAAACATCCATTGCCCACGTTATTAATTCAATACCTAAACAATTTATTTACTTCATTCATGCTAACCTTTCAAAACTCATAATCAATTATGTCAATTTTTGAAAGCGTGTATCGCAAATTCGGATGTAATTTTCTCATGAAAATGCAAACCCACGAACAGTGACTGCCTTTTTGAGACTTGTTGATCGCTGTCAATCATATTTACGGGAGCGGTCCGTACTTATGGTAATTTTGCCTTGTTCGAATACGTCCATTCGTGCTGAAAAGTAGGTCAATGTGACCATCAAAAGATATTGTAAATTAGTGTATCATTACTGTTACAATACCGTATAAATAGACTTAGTTTGAATATATTTATTTGGCTATTTATTAAAGATGTTTTTTACAGATGTAGTCTGTAAATTAGTAAAATGGAGGTGAAAAAAGGGTTTTAGCTATTTAGGGCGTAAATGATTTCGAAAAACGCCTACGAGTTCATGATATTTTTATGCATTTTATTTCAACTTTCAAAATAATTTCCCGAAAATTCTTTACAATATGACCTTGTTACATACTGCATATTTACGTTTTTTTTCCCATTACGGCTCACTTCTTTCGGAATAAGTAATTTTGAATTCAAAAACATTATGCTAAGCCTGTGAAATTTCAATTTCTTCTCTATCTCAAGTCTAGATTATTATACTGTGGGAACTAGCCAAAAGTGAACGCAATATATAGTAAATTCTCGGTTATAGTGAACTATTTCATTGTCCAATCGAATTATTTATTTAATGTTATTATATGCACTTATAGTGAGATCTCCTCCCAAGATTGTTTTTCAAAGGTAATTTTACACATTACTCTTAAAAGTATTACGATGGGTGATAGAGAAATTTAATGGCGCAAGAGTCAGATCTGGCCATTGCGCACCAAACAAGGTATAACTGATCTGGGAGATTAAAAAAGCGAAAGTAAAGGGAAAATTATTAACACGAAGGTGGGTCGACAATTCCGAAAGATCTCCAAAGTATTCCGGGTTCACGTTACCCGTGTTTACCAAAGACAGTAAATCCCATGGGAAAGGAAAGATCACTAAGGTGCCTCGAGGTCATGATCCCCGTACCTACCAAAAAAAGGTAAGCTTCTGAGGGGCGTGCGTATTAGGACCCCGATAGATAGCATTCTTAAACTTCTGATTCAACCCCCACTCTTTCACCTACCCAGCGGCTTCTATTAAAGGAACCAAGACACCTTTGGGAGATAATTAAATATCGAATTTACGATTCCTTATTTTTGTAACATATGTCTTAAAATTATTGGTATAGCTTATATTTTTATTTATTTATTTTTGTATGTCAATTATATATAATAATATATCAATAATTTTGTAGGGTTGTAGAATTTTTTAGTCATTTTTTTTTTCTTAATTGAATATGGACATGGTTCTCGAGACATATTTGCATTTATATACCATTTTTTTAAAGAAAGTATGCCTTAAATATACAAAATATTTTACTTCTTATACAATGCTCAAAAAAATAGGTGAACCATCTTTTTTTATGATATCGCTATATGTTTTTTTATGAGAAAATTGTAGACTTTTTAATTTTTTTTTTGAAATTAATTTTTTTCGTATGAAAAATCTCTTAAAATTTAGTTATTATTAAGAGAAAAAATACTTTTGATTCACTATATGCATAGGTCATCCGTATGATGACCGGGTGTGAAAGAATTGTCCCAATGTAGCTCGTGCATGTCGTAAGAGGCGTGTAAAACGAGTACCCAGCATTCGTCACAAAGTCAATTCTGAGGGTTAAGACATTATGTTTACGAAATCACAATGGCTGGTAGAAAGGAAGGTTTAGTGTTAATGAATTTTTAAATGTACATATTTTTTTCAATATAGTACTCGATATGGTGACAATACTCTCTCTCTCCCTCCTTTAATTTAGTAAAAGTTTAAATTTCATTTGAAGCATGTTACTTTTTAAGGTAGTGAGGATTAAGAAAATTTACTTTTTAGAATCAAGAAGACTCGACTTTGCAATGTCTGGATACTACGAGTTGCTCAAAATGTACCTATTTTGATGACAGATGGCGTTGCTAAGGGAAGATGGTGTTGATATACTATGTGCTTCCATCTGTGAAAATGTGCTAAAAGAAATCTGACACTGACTCATAAATCAGTTTTGATTACTTACGCATCTAGTTATCGTTGTCATTTTATGACGAATTACTTACGTTTAAATTTGGATTCACCATTATATACAGGAAACCAAGCTACAATCAAGGGTTGCTTCCGGTGAATCTACTCCAAAGAAGGCGATTGATTGTTTATTTACGTTACACTTGATGCAAAACGACGGCTATTGGCAGCGAACCTCAGTCAAGCGATGATGGTATTATCTGATATAAATTACATGTAATATAGGCAGCACATATATATATAATACAGGGTATTTCAAGACTCATGGGCAAAAATTTAAGCGGTGATAGAAACCATTTAATCAATCAATTTTCATCCAACATTGCATAAACGGTGAACTGCTTAAAGGAAAGCATGAACCGCGAGTTTTTTTACATATCGTCATTTTTATCATGGATTTTTAGAAGGCATAGCCTTTTCCTGTTAGTGAGGAAATCCACGGTAGAAATGACGATACGTAAGACAACTCGCTCTTTATGCTTTCCATTACAGCGCTATCTAGTGTTTCACCGCTTGATCTCCACCTATGCATATGCAGTATGGTGAAAATTACTTGTTTAGCTATTTTCTATCTCCCCGTAAATTTATCCCCATGAGTTTCGAAACACCTTGTATTTTTCCTAGTATCTCTTCCATTGACCAATGATTATAAGGCTAAAAAATGATACTAATTGATTGGATGGCTTATTAGTTTTATCTGTGGGCTTATTTCTAGCTTATGCCAACATATTATGAAATTTTTAAAGAAAGCTATATAGCCTTGAAAATAAAAAATAATAATAATAAAACGTTAAGAGCTGCTTTTTAAATACATACTTTAAACGCATACTCTGGGTAAATAATTAGACTCAAAATGAGATAAGGAATTCATTAAAAAAATCTGTTATCTCAGATGAAATAGGCTCAATTATTTTTTTATTTTTCCTTAGACACAAGATGTAATTTGAAAACAATTTATTTAATCGAAAAGTTATTAATTCGAATTCAGCTTTCCCACTGAGCAAATGCAGGAAGAATTTGGATATATAAATACACACAAGGAACGCTTATTTATGAAGAGTCACGATTTAAACGATTTTATCAACTAAATGGCATTGAGATCTAAATAATTCATCTCACACACAATAACCGTTCACCGAAAATGAATAGTTTTCAACGGGAGCAAGATACAATTACTGATCATTTCTGCATTTACTCAAAGCTATCTAAGCTGAAATGGATGGTAGAAATTAAACAAAATCTTATGAGTAAACTTTTTATTTGTCATGTTAAAACTGTATTAAATGAAGAGTGTTATGCAAAATTAAATAGCGATCGTGATGAAATATACCATACAAAATTAAATAAAATACATAAGTAATATTTATTCGTTCGAACATCTGTTAAATGATCCTTAGTATTATAATTCTTTTTTTTAAAATCCACGGACTAAAAATACGTTTGTAATTTCTTTAAAGAAATAGAATTTTGTAAATGATATACAAAATGATACAAGTGAAACTGGAATAATTAAGAATATTACGGATGAATTTTCTAAGTATTTTTTGAAACATTTGCTAGGAGGGATGAGATAGAGGAATTAGATTCATAGGAACACTATAATGGTTCGAGTAACTGTAAGGCGATATCCTTAGAGAAAGTAACTGGATCGAAACCTATCACTAGAAGTCAACCTGAATCGGATTCAGAGAATTAAGGTCGACTGTTTAGAGTTATTCACATAAGTAGAATTATTCTTTATGATATTTGTTTATGGACACGATTAATTAAATGCTTCACATTTTGAATTTATTCTGATATTACTTATTCAAGATTAAAAAGACTTGTTAAAGATTTTTGGCTGATTATTTCGTACCTATGGCTTTGAATCACTACGATGACAGTTCCCTACACAGTTTTTGTAAGGTACATCGCCAATGTAAATTGCATAAAATTAGCATACATTAAAATTCACCGCTTATATTATTTGTAAAAGATCCCGCCCTAGTCTCAATTATTTTTCTTTTTAAAGCGGTTAATTAATCATAATTAAAGTGACACCAAAAGGAAGGTCTTTTTGTGTATAGTTGGCAAATATTTATGGTTAACACGCAAAGTATGAGAGAAAGATGATGCTAGGTTCATTATCTTTCTCTCTGAAACAATTAAATTAATCAGAACACAAATAATTGGAAAATGTTAATTTATAAGAGTTTTAATTTTTCATTATTTCTTTGAAATTATACTACTTGATATGATTATATTGTCTTTCAACAAAACTTTTCTTAAAAATTAGTTTGACACGTTGTACTTTACAATTTATTTAACGCTAATGGTTGAAAGCTAAATTTCTTTTTAATTCGTGCAATAAGAGAAGCGCAATTTAATTGAATCCAGTACAATTTAAAGTGATAAGACAGGCTATTTACATTAGATTTCGCAATTTTAAGCCGTGGTCACTCCCCCCCCCCAAAAAATCGGTTCCTAACTTCCAATACCCTTTCACCACATCAGGATAGTGATGGTTGGTGAGGTTTATTAGCGTCAGAGCTATATTTGACTGGATTGTGCCGAACACGCATTAATTTAAGAAAAAAGTGTATGCGAGATCCAGATAGCAGTTTGTAAATAACGAAGTGGAAGAAAACAAGGGAAATAAAATAACATGAGAAGACTTAAATGCAGAGAAATATTGTTAAGACATCCCGGTGTAACATCACCCGCCTTTACCAAAAACAACAAACAGCAAACCTCATGGGAGAAAAGAAAGATGATTCGGCCAACTAAAGATCATGAGTTCACACTCACTTTAAAAAGGAAAACCTCTGAGGGGAGGACTGTGATAAGTTTAATTGAATTAGTAATTCACGATTAGAATTGGCCAAAGACCATTGTATTTTTATTTGTCGATTTGTTAAATAATGTCACATTTAGAAGCAATACGAGGGCTATTGATGATGAACCTCGTACTCGGTCTAGTGATGATGATGACTTCTTAGCTGGCCCAATCTTCTACATACTTCCACAGCACAAAAGGACTTAGATTTAACGTGCATTGTTTCCTCAGATTTAACATGCATGAGGCTTGTCACACGGAGGATCTTTCATGGAATCAGGACTCGAACTCACGACTCGACTGAAAGCGAAATCGAACAGGATGCTAAATATTTTTTTATTTTAAATATTTTAACTAAAATGTTGCCAAAATAAAATAGTTCATGTGAAATAATATTTTATTTTCACTATTTCTGGAAGTAATACTTTAAAACTAAAATTATTATTGAGACAAATGGCGTAGAAAAGAGAAGTTTGAAGTTGGTATTGTGTGCTGCCATCAGTCAAATAATGTTAGAACAAACTCGATACTGATTCAATAGGTTAGTTTTGATTGTTGTCGCGTCGAGTATGTTAATTTAATGCAAAAGTGAATTCATAATGTCTCATTGATGAGACCTGAATTCATTATAATACACTGGGAACCAATGGTTGGCTTTCGGGGAATCACCACTTAAGAAGGCGAAGATGGTCTCATCCGTAAGAAAAGTGAAGGAGGCGATTTTTTTGGGATGCAAAAGGCGTCCTGTTTATGGATTTCTCAGAAAAAGAAAAAACTATCTCTGGACAATACTACTGAGAATTCCTCCATTTTTATAATTCTCATTTCTTATAACTCATTACTACCACGGATATTTCTTGAACCACTCTTGTATAAGATATTGATTTTGAGAAGTTTTATTTTAATTATGTTCTGAAATATTAGCAACGTCGTGTGGCGTTTCCTTGGAAACCGATTGGTTACTGAAATTTTTTAAAATTATAAATAGATAATAAATCTTTAATAATCTAGCACTTCCGAGTGCTATTGTCTTAATGTGTTAAATATACATTTCTGTTTTTCAATAGAAACGAGATTCGAATACTACGTGCAACTGAAGAATGAGGAGACTTGACTAAAAGCTCTCCATAGACATCGAAAATTAAATGAAAATATTTTATTGGAGAAACCTGTTATTTTTAAAAATCGAACGTTATTTCTCTTGTTAAAGTTATGTTTCTTTTATTTCTCATTTATTTGTATTCCTAACAATTAAATTTTTCCCTGACAAATACCTCTAAAATAATTAACTTGAGATAATATCGATGCCAATAAATAATTACAAAACGATTTTTAGCCAACATATTTTGACGGTATCCTATTACTCATCTCATCTGTCGTCTTAATTATCACTCTAATCACAATATCTAAAGTTCAAGCACAGACGAAGGAATTAAAATAGTCACTTATACCCAGAATATATTTTTTATTGATCCTCTAATATGGGGGATGCTCTCAAATGATTTCATGTCCCTTTCCACGAGATCTAACAACTTCTATAATCTAGTAAAGAATACGCTTCTCAGAATACGATGCGAGTGCCTCCTTCAAATACAAAATTGCTCCAACAGCATTGAGTCCTAATCTCGCCAAATATTCTTTTCACGCCAGAAGACTTTCGAATACATCACACTAACACCCTTCCTATTTCAATAATATTATTATCATTCTCTTACATACTCTGTCGCTTTTAAACCACTTGATTATATCTATTCACTTTACTTCTAAAATTTACTTAATTTGAGTCATCATATTTCCTTTGATTGGGAAGAGGCTGAGATCTTAAATATAAAATCAGAAAGAAACTCCAGATGTTAAACAGAGAATAGTCTATGTCACAATATATGAATCTGAATATTTTAAAAAAAATTTTTTTTTGTTAGATTAAGGTTATTAAAAATAAACAGAAATGTTACAACAATGGAATTATTAAAATTATTTTACTCATCATTAACAAAAGTAACAACACCAACAAAAAAAAAGAATTTTCATACCATTTACTATCCAATTTTGATCATCAAACAGTTTGGATGTTTATGAATAAAACACGCGAAACACGTAGAAAAAGCGAATACCGAATACAAAAAAAACCTAGATTTTTTGTCCAATTAATAAAAACAAATCATTGTTTGAAAACAGTTACTGATAAAACCACAAACTTTTTGTCCCAGATAAGAGCACTAATCTTATCACTTTTACAACCAAAATTTGTAATGTATTTTGCGCTAAAAGAACAATACTATAATAGAATCTCTTTAATAGAAATTATCGAAAAAATACACTGAAATGAAATAGGTTTTCCACTAAACCTAAAGACAATGAAATATCGTTTGCCTATGAAAGTCTTTTTCTTCTAGCATATTACTTGTTTAAACAGCAAATCATTTTATTATAGATCATAAATAACCTGTATCCAATACGAGTAGGATATTATTTCGGCATAGAACGAAGGTTAAGAAAGTGGAAAATTTAGAACATGTAATTTCAGATGTTTGGTTTTTCTACGAATTTTTTGGATTTAAAAATTGTAGCGAGAAAAATTATAGTCAATTCTCTTGTGCGTGTAACCACACAGAATTTACGTTAATTAATTTGAATGAAATAAAATAGTAGATGTTATATAGATACGCACGAAAACAGGTGGATAAACACAAAATCTTATGAATCTGAGAAGATGGTGCGGTAAGAAACGGTTACTAATAAAGACGTTTGAGAAAAATTATCACTGCATGACCTTATGTATAACAGTAAAAAATACATAAAAAGGCCAGTAATATTTTTGATGCCCAATAAAATTACTTTTACGATGAAAAGAAGAGAACGTAGAATATTGGTGTAGTTGGTATGAATCATTATAAATGATTAAAATAAAATAGTGAATTGCGGCCGAGGTAGTCGAGTGGTCATGGTCGCGAGCTTATGGCCGACTCCGTAGGGTTGTGGGTTCGAGTATTGATTCTACTAAAGATCCACCTGTAACAGGGCTGATACACGTTAAATCTGTAAAATCATTTCATTAGCGGTGTGTGGAAGTTTGGTTTAGATTTTTTTATTAACGTCGTACTGGAAGCAACACGATGCCCATTGGCGACGGACCTCGTAATCTTGAACCACGGTCAAGTGACGAGGACGACCCCTGAGCTGGAGCCCCCCTCTCCTAACTTCCACACCACGCCAGCGGGAGGACTTTGGACCCCGACAGATTTAATGTTCAACAGCCCCGGCTACACGGCGGGTCTTTAGCGGGCAAGGATCGAACCCGCGACTGAACGAAAACCGCCGGCCATAAATCCGAAGCCATGACTACTAGGCTACCGCTGCCCTGTGTAGAAGTTTGGAGGGAAGTCAACCCATGTATCGTCTTCGTCACTTGACTGAGGCTCAAAATTACGAGATCCGTTGCCAGTAACTCTCGTATTATATCTCAGAGCAATGTTTATAAGCAATCTTTCCCTCAAGAAATCAATTAAAAATACACTAACTACTTCTTTCATTATTGATGGATTTTTTAAACTTGCATTATCCGAAGGAGATTGATTATTTATGAACGTCGCATTCTTAGAAGCAACACAAAAACTACTAACGACGGACCTCGCAATTTTAAAACCTAGTTAAGAGACGACATCTGAGCTGATACCTCCCTTTCCAGACTTCCACACCCTTCCAATGCAAGAACATTGAGCCTCTACAGATTTAACGTGCATCAGTTTCGCTAAGCGAATGCTCTTTTTGGCACCAGGGCTCAAACCCCGACTCGACGGAAAAGACTCCGGCTTCGAAGTCATGACCATTACCTCTCGGGATGGTCATCGAATCGCAATCCATCAATATTGAGTCCATTGCTCTTCTAAATAGGGTACAAAATCTCCGTTACGAAGAGTTTGATTGATTGATTGTTTATTAACGTCGCATTTAAAAGCAATTCGAGAGCTATTGGCGACGGTCCTCGTAAATGTGAGCCTCGGTCAAGTAACGAGGATGACACCTAAGATGACTTCTCCCTCTACATACTTCCACACTACGTCATAAGGAAGACTTGGACAATTTTAACGAGCATCAGCTCTGCTACACGGCGGGTCTTCAGTAGTATCTAATCTCGAAGGACGGAAACAACGCAGGTCGCAAGTTCGCGACTTTGACCACTTAGTTACCGTAACCCTTTTATGGAAGCCGATGAATTCATTAAAAAATATCATCAAAAGCAAACATATCATGCTCTTTCCTTGACGAATTCATTTTATAAAATACTTCAAATAGAATTAAGTTTGGCATGGGAATCTGGGAAGAGAATAACTTTTATCCCGGAAATCTGAGTTCCAATTATGCGACCAATATTATTTTCAACCTTTTAACCTATCTATAAAACGTATTTTACGTCTGAAAATATGTATAATATATCTTAATAGAATTAAGTCTGACTGAAATTCTGTAAAGGGTGTTTATGTAATTCTCTAAGAGTGTTTATTTCCGTTTATACAGGAATAAACCTAAATCGTGGAAGTGGGACAAGGTTAACTATAAAACCAATATTGGTTTCAACCTTTCAGCCGTTACATAAAATAAAAGTCATAAAATACTCGTATATTCTTTAACTTCAAAATATAATACATCTTAAATAGAGTAAAACTTGGCAGGGATTCTGTAAAGATTATATTTTATATCCATGAATAAGGATAAATCCTGGGAACTGGATCATGCTAATAAGGCAACCAATCTGACATTTCAGACTTTTCATAGATATATAAAACTATATTCTTTGTCTTATAAAAACTATAACATTGTAAAATGTGTAATTCGCGAATTTTCATTTTTGACTAACATCTAAGGTTTCTAAATGATTTTATATTAGAGTTCTCAGCTTCTTCCTTAATCAAATGAAACTTAATGAAAATTAAGTAAACTTTAAGAGTGAAGTGATGATATAATCAAGTAGTTTTACAGCGACATGGAACTGAATTGAAGGTAGAGGAGTACAGTAATAGGAATGGTGTTAGTGTGGTGTGCGCGGAATATTTCTGGCGTGTATAAGGGATTAGGTGATATTATCCCTCAACTGAGTGAGAAACAGGAGGTAATCGCATCGTATTCCGGTTAAGGTATTCTTTGATAAATTGTAGAAGTTATTAGTATTCGCAGAAAGGAACTCAACTGTGGAAAGCATACAACTTATATGAAGAGTAAATCAAGATATTTTGTATATAACTGACTATTTTAATCAATTGGTCTGTGTTTGAACTTAAGATGAAATTTAGGTCTCGTGATTAAATTTTAAGATGACAGACGAGACGAGTAATAGGATACCCTCCTACCTTGCGGAAGCTTGACCCAGTCCACCATAATGCTCTGAGAATCTGCTGTGGTGCGTTCTGAACGTCACCTGTGCAGAGTCTCTATGTCCTCTGTAAACAGGTACCTTTGGCTTTGCGGCGCCTGAAACTGTCGCCCTATTATCATTTCAAAATGTTATCTCTCCCATCTCACCCATTACAGACCATTAGTATCAGCCCGTCTTTAAGGAGACTGTACAGTGCTCGTCCTTCCTTCATCCGGTCTTTTTCTGAGAGGGTGAAGGTATTCATCGAGGAACTCTGCCTACATGACTTGGAAGTTCAGCAATGAAATTTTATTAAATTTCCACCTTGGAATATTCCAAGGTTTATTTATCATAACCCCTTTGCTTCTTACAGCAAGAGCACAAGATGTCCCATTGTTCTCCAGAGAATCTTTGCCTTCCATCGCTGACAGTATGAGGATTTTATTCCTATTTACACGGATGGATCGAAGGGAACTGGATACGTTGGCTGTGGTATCGTTTCAAATGATATCAGGCACAGTTACCGGCTCGACGCTTCCTACAGTGTCTACACTGCCGAAGCAGTCGCCATCTACTGTGCCCTGAAATTAGTCGAGAAATCCAGTTCTCGAAAGTTCGTTGTATATACTGACAGCAGGAGCGTCCTGGAAACATTGGTACATCTGCACGATCGAAGTCATCCTATCGTGGTTGAAATAGCTGGCATTATTTGCCAGCTTTATAGCAGGGGTTATGACATAAAATTCTGCTGGATACCTAGTCATGTAGGTATTTTAGGAAATGAACAAGCGGACTCGGCTGCACGTTCGGCAACGAATCCTCTGCAGCTCGCAGTCCCATTTGAGGACATTCGACGTCACATTTTAATGCTCATTCATCAGACATGGCAGGAATCGTGGAGTCTTCAGATAAATAACAAATTACACTCGGTGAAGCCGATCATTGGAGAATGGCCTGTTTGTCCAATGAGAAGAGCGGGTGTCAGATTGACCCGCCTTCGCGTTGGACATACTCGATTTACCCATAGACATCTTTTATTTGGTGAGGGTGCTCCCGAGTGTCCTTCCTGCCATGTCCCTTACACGATTCATCACATTTTAATTATGTGTCCTGTTTTTAATCATCATCGTCGTATTTTTTTTCAATCATCTATTTTAAACCTATCTGACTTGGTGGGGGAAACCCCCCACCATAACTTATTTGCCTTTTTAAGATATATTGGCCTTTTACACCAAATTTGAATTTTTAACTTTTAACGTTTATTTATACTTTTTATGAATTCCTGTTTATGAATTGCAAATTTTAATTCATTTTAACAAACGTTTGGCGCAGCATAGCCTACCTTGGCTCTTGTGCCATAAGACCTCACAGTCACTCACTCATAGGATACCCTCAAAATATACAAAGTTATTCAAAATGATTCCTCCGATTTCAAAATTCCAAATTTTCAAAAGCAAACTACACAGAATGATAGTAATACATGAATACAAAAGAAAACTGTGGAAGTTTTATATCGTGAACATTAGATTACCCTCGTGTGTTCTCCGTGAAGCTATTTCACAAAAGCTGTTTCAGAAGCTTTCGGGGAGCTACCTCGTAGTTGGATCGGTCGCAGTGGATATCTTCCTTTGTGACTTTCCAAAGGAAGAACTCCATGTGATTTCTTCCTTGGGGGGGGGGGGGTAAAATAAATTGGGTGTGTTCCCATTACCCACAAATTTATTTGAACTTAACAGATGTCTGCTGCTGTACAATCCATTACCACCGACACGTTACGTGTTTGGCAGGAATTTACATATGAAATTGATATTGTCAGAGTAGATAAAAGAAATTATATCGAGCACTTGTAAAAAACTTCTAAATTTTCCTTTTACATTCATGTTCTCCTTATCATTCTGTGTCGTTCATTTTTGAATATGAGGAGTTTTAAATAGGATGAATCATTTTGAATAACCCTGCGCTTCAAGTAGAATTAAGTCTCAATGAGATTCTCTAATGAAAATTACTTTTTTTCAAGAATAAACGTAAATCCTGGAAATTGGCGACCAATCTCGTTTTCAACTTGTTAACCGATCCATAAAACATATTCTACGTCTGTGCAATAGTACCTATTTTTTTAAATTTCAGAATACGGAAATCAATGGAACATTCCGAGCTTCATCACCCTTTCCATTCCCACTCCAGTTGCGCTCTCTCCAGCTGAGCGGCAGTGCACCGATTTAGAAAAAGTCAAAGGTTACTTTGAAGCGATGGAGGAGGCAAAGCATATGGCGTCTACAAATACTAAGGGAGAACACTCCTGACGTCAGCCAGGAATGTTTCTGCAGCATTTCTTTCTCTCTCTGCTCTTATTTATTTATTTTTTTCTACCTCAGTCGAGTTCCTTTTTGTTATTGTTATTGTTTGTTCCTCAATTCATTCCTTCTTGGCGAAGTTTGCTCTCGGCGCAGAGATGTGGTGTGGTTAATACGTATGAAACAGGAAGTTCCAAAATATTTTAAGTACCGTGCATTTCTGTAGATAAGACAATTGTGGAACCATAAATAAAGGTCCTCAACATCTGGGATAGTCTTATGGGACAGATACAAGAAATTAAAATGAAATTTATTTAAATTTATTAAAACCATTATATAAAATAAGACAAATCACTCATCAATATATTTAAAATATATACTGCAAAATTTTCACATTCATCATGTAAGGCAAATAGCTCCTCAAATATACATCCTCATTTCCATGTTGAGAAGTTTATCATGGGTCCCCACTCTGTATCTAGCGAGTTCGAGATTCGGCACGTGCTTCTATAGGCAGTGCTGCCAGATGCAAAAATAAATAAATAAAATTTGATCCGTCTGATGATCGCTGATCTAAACTAAATTCATAGGCTGTTGATAGGTTTTTTGTTCTTGTTATTGGAGATAAGGGTCGTCTTACAGGGCCGATTTTTGCTAAAACTATAAAATTTTGACGAAAATTTAAACCTCGTCTTACCTAAAGGTCACCTTATCTGCAGGAATATACGGTAATCGATGTACTGTTTTAAAAACCAATTTTTATGAAGGGAGTTTTTTATGAGTTTATCTATTGTTAATTTCCGAATATAAGTCTATCCATGATAAAGCTGCGAGTATTGCTGAAAGTGATTATGATATGCATCCAGAAATTCCATAGAGTGGAAGGGAGTTTGGTGATTTTTTCAGATCCTTGGATTCTGACACGTACTTTTAAAATGTCCATATGACTTTTTTTTCCCTTTTTGCATAAAGATTGCATCCAAAACACCCAAAATGCAAGTTTAAAGGTTAAAGTACTACCCTTCTTTCATTCTTATTCTTAAGGTAGTTTTATCTACGGTATTCTATTATTTCTAGCATCCGTTTTGGTACTTTTCCGTTAGCCGGGTGTAAATTTCACCCAACATCAAATTTGTCATTTTGGCGACGACTCAACAAACACTTTCGAAAATAAAACAATTTATTTTTGTAAAAAGAAAGATATTTCCATTTAGAATTATTTTCCTTTCAAACTTAAGGAATGCAAAGAAAAAAAAGAGGTACAAACTTGCTAAAAAGTTCCAAAAATTCACTGCTTATTCATGGAAATATATGGTAGATATTTTTCAAATCTGGACCCAAATATGGTTTATTTATGTTTATTTTTTGGCAACAGTGTACTTGAGAATTAATCCAACATTGAAAGCTGCGCACGAGCGCTATTAAAGACGGACCTCATAATTCTAAGTATCGGTCAAATGATGAGGACGGATGATGTGCTTGCAATTCGTCTCTGTCAAATGATGTGCTTGCAATTCACTCTTCTAGCTTCCACACCTCCCAGCGTTAACGCTTCGATGGATTTAATGTGCATCAGTCCTTCTATACGGAGGGCCTCTAACAGCATCAGGACTCGAGCCCACGATTCGATGGAAATGACATTGGATGCGAACTCGCGACCATGACCACTTGGTTACTGAGGCCACTTGCGCTCTGGACAACAGAGCCAGAAAGAAATCTCTTATCCGGCCAGTTATTAGAGCCTTTTATTCCTGGGGATGAGATTGCTATACACATCCTTCCAAAGATGGAAAATCTTTTTTTCTGTTGAGGGATTTTCTGATCATTAATTAGAGAACGTTGTCTTTTTTGATAGTTTAGTTTTATATTAACGTCGCACTAGAAGCAACATGAGGGCTATTGGCGACAGACCTCGTAATTTTGAACCCCGGTCAAGGGACGAGGACGAAATCTGAGCTGGCACCCCCCTCTCCGAACATCCACACCACGCCAACGGGAGGACTTTGGGCCTCGAACAGATTTAACGTGCGTGAGTGAGTGAGTGTGAGGTTTTATGGCGCAAGAGCCAAAGTAGGCTATGCTGCGCCAAACATTTGTTAAAATCGATTAGAAATTAATGGCATTAAAAACAAGAGACCAACACAAAAAGACACATAAAAGATAAAAGGTTAAAAATCAAATATGGTATAAAAGGCCAATATGTCTTAAAAAGCAAATAAGTTATGGTGGGGGGGTTTTCCCCACCAAGTCAGATAGGTTTAAAACAGATGACTGAAAAAAAATACGGCGATGATCATTAAAAACCGGACACCTAATTAAAATGTGATGAATCGTGTAAGGGACATGGCAGGAAGGACACTCGGGAGCACCCTCCCCAAATAAAAGATGTCTATGGGTAAATCGAGTGTGTCCAATGCGAAGGCGAGTCAATCTGACATCCGCTCTTCGCATTGGACAAACAGGCCATTCTCCAATGATCGGCTTCACTGAGTGTAGCTTGTTATTGAGTTGAAGATTCCAATATTCCTGCCATGCCTGATTAATGGAATTTAAAATGTGACAGATTTAACGTGCATCAGCCCCGGCTACACGGCGGGTCTTTGGCGGTCAAGGATCGAACCCGCAACTGAACGAAAACCACCAGCCGCGAGTTCACGACATTGACCACTAGGCTACCGCGGCCCTTGTCTTTTTTGATAATTAATATACATCTGTTGTATTGAGAGTCTCTTGGAACGTATTCCGTTAACGTCATTGGCATTGTGATGGCGAGTCTATTTGACGCATGCGCCGAAGGTATTTACATACCTTGTTGAGATTTTTAAGTTAAGTCTCTTTTTGTGAAACTCTGAGGCAAGTTTTGCATTGGGGTATATTCAAAGAGTATCTCGAGGCTGGGATGTATTGCCATCTAGTGTTCGAATTTTGGGTCTCAATTTCAGGGTAGGGTGTTGATGGTGGTCCTTATGGGGATGTTTCGGGTAGGTTTGAATTGCCTACATGGGGTCTGATGACATGCGCTTTAAGCAATTGAGCTAGAAAGGAATTTCTTACCAGGTCAGCTATTGAATGTTTTTACTCCTGGAGACACGGTCACTGCAGTAAGAAATCGAATTGAGAGTTTCTATTCTACATATTTAAAGAAATAGGTGAAATAATAAAAATAAAATTATCAAGATAGAGTAAACGACTTCCTTGGCGGATGAGTTACCTAGCCATACTTTTGGCCTTTATATCGAAATTAACTGTAACCAGATGTGTTTCTAACATTAAATAAATTCATTTACTCGTTTTATAAAATTAAAATTCAAAATACGCTCTTTTCTGAAGATAAGAGTGATGTAACTTTTCCTACAAATACTAGAAACGCCTTTGAGTTTTCGCTGTTATCAAATCATATTTGATTTTTCTCGCCCGCCTACCTATTACTCAAAGCAGACGTTTATATCCTTGAACATTCGATTTATGGTTTAAAGTATGTTCTATGTAAAGTCTTTTTTGGTTTTTCGGTAGTCAAATAATTGGAAAAATTGTAAAGAAAAGGCAATATTTATACAGAAAAGAAAAAAAAAAATCTCCAAATTTTATTTTCAAAGAATTTTAAGATTAAACGTCGATTTATTTTAGATAAGTGTTTTACATTCAAGGTGACTTAATAATAAATTTAAGTATCTGATAAAAATATTTGAATTTATATATAATTAGTGCTTTATAAGTCATGTGTTTGATTTGGTGGTATCAGTTGTTTACTACAATGTGTCGTCCTTCTGCTCTTTATGTTTAGCCTTCAAAGAAAAATCTCCCCAAATTTCTTGGCTTTTCCCAGAGAAAACTGGTTAAAGGACGCTAATAAATGAATATATAAACTCAAATGATGTTTAGCTACTCGTTCAATAATTTAGATATTTACAAAAAAAATTACGAAGCAGATTACTTTCAAAAAACAATTTACAAAAAGTATTAAATTCAAGAAGAAAAATTACACTACGCAGCAATCCACGATCAAACATCTTTTATTCTTTCCGAAATACTTATCCTCCAAAATACAAACATTCTAAAGTACAAAATCGTTGCCTATTTTTACAACAAAATAATCAATGCAAACGATTTTCAGTAAGGAAATCAAATTAGCATTCAGATACAAAAATTAAAGCAAATGATAAAATATTAAAGTAGACAATAAATTATTAAAGCTGACGATAATATATTAATATTAAAGCAATCAGATATTACCCTTAAAGCAACTGATAAATTATTAAATTAAATATATCTTAAGAGAAATATTACAATTGTTGTCATAAAATTCAAATAAATCTCGACATATATTAATCAATACTAATCACTTTAATCGAGGAAAAATAAAATAATTGGGTAATTACGCAGAATAGAACCAGGACTCGTGTGGCTTAGGAACAGCATTATTTAAATAAGTTTTCTTATTTGGAATGATTTTAACTCTTCGGTTGTAATAGTAACTGTAACCAATTTCATTTCTCTTTCTATATCCTTTTCAAAATTATATTAACATAAATTGATGTAACAATTACATTAATTATTAGCACTTTATTATAATGTGAAAAAACTTGAGAAGTAGTATTTTATAACAATGAACAAAGCAAAAATATATATATAAATTAAATATATTATTAATAATTCCGATATTGAAATAATCTATTTCCTACACAAAAATTTTTGAAATTTTATTACATTTAATTTTTCGGTATTAAAACATATATTTCGCTATTATAAACTGTCAGAATCGATTACACACATTTTGCTTCAACCTAATTTACTCCTTTTTTGAATATCGTATATGAAACGTGGTAATCATAATTTTCTCATGCATTATCAATAATGTAACACTTATTAAATGAATAGAGTTGGTTGAATGTGCGAAATGAATACTTTTTAGTGGTGAGAATGGGAAAAGTAGATGTTTTTGAGAAAAATAAAAGTGTATCTAAGATTTGTCTTCCCAATTCATATGTAGATATTTGTGGAAATGATTCAAGATAAAATTGTTATACACAAATAATTATAACTATAATACCTCAAAAATTCTTTAAATTTTAAGAGCTAATTTCAATATTTTTAAAAATACACAAAAATTAGATGTTAATAAAAATCTTTAGAAAGTATCAGAACTTTTACTCTTCCACTAAAACTTGCACTAAAATAGCAGAGAATGCATTAATGCATTTAATTTTCTAGAATTGATAACTACAGATAAATTTTTGAAAAATATTCCTACGCATTCAAATTTTTCCTGAGTAGATTTTAATTCTACTTAAATAAAATTTTCTGATAAAATTAATAAAAACTCTTCTCAGATTTATTAATATCCAAAAGATTTAGGAAACCGAGGGGGAAAAGCCGTTTTAAATACCTTTATATATTGCTTTTTGGTATAAAAATATAAATATACATATATATAAGAAACAACTTCTGAATATATACCATATATTTTTCTGAGTTACAAGCTCAAAACATTTCGCTTTCCAACAAAAACGTCTGAAAACTACTAGCGCCCTCTATTTATTCAGGTGGTATTGACTCAGGTTCATTGGTCTGCACCTGTTCCTGGACTCAAATGACGTCACTTTGTCACGAATCAAATCTATGTTTTGACTCAAGGTTCTTTTGATAATGTTGATGTCGGGATGCTGTATAATAGAACTGAAAATACCTTTTGGTACTCTTATCTCTTGAATAAATAAGGAAAATTAATGAAAATTTTTAAGCTCTTTCAGTTTTTTTTAAACAGGCGCAGTTGCTTCATTCAAAGCTCAAAAAGAACTATTTTTGCTTACAATATATGTGATGCGGAATTGAAGTCGGGAAATAATTCTTGCTTATATTTGAGATTATGAATGAGAATTTTCAGTTTTTGTAGTTCTTTGTGGAAATACAATTCGATAAATTTGCTGATGCTATCAAACGTGAGGTAGATTTTATATGCAGTCTTTGACCTGTTGATGTATATTGCATGTTATTCCATTTACCTTGACAAAATCCTGTTTTGTTTTTTTTTTAATTTAAATTCCTTTTATTAAAAAGTTCAACAATGGTTAAAACACCAATTTCAGATAGATTTCATCAAAACTCATAAATGATTTTGCCATTAATATATGTCATTTATTTGAAATTTTTTTGAGTAAAATTATAAAAGTGCGTTTATTAAGTATTTTTCAATGTTTAAATAGTTTTTCCTATTTAAACAGTTAAATTGTTTTTCCTATTTAAAGTAGTAAAAACTAACCTGAAATATTAAGTATTCAGAAATAAATGGGAACAGCTATCAAAGTAAAACGTTATTCTCAAGTGATATTATATCAAAGCAGAATGTCATAGATGGGCATTTTAGTAGATAATAGCCTTTGTTTCTCCATATCCCATAAAACCATTCAATAAATGAACAAAATATGGTGAAACTAAAATAAAAACTTTATAATTTAGTTCCCCCCCCCCAAATGTGAAACACCTCTTTCAAAGCACAATTAACTAACATATTAAGAGTTTAGCGTAAAAGGGGAAGGAAAGACATTAAAATAATTTTAATAGAATTTGAAACTTTATTAATAAAAAAAAATTAATTCTCTATTTATCAAACATAGATTGAAATTAAAGTATTAAAAATGATAGTGAAAGCGACAAAAACTCAATTTTTTTTTTTTAAATCCATTTTGCTAAAATTCAAATTCCATGCCTGTAAAGGATTCCAATGTTAAAAAATCAAGAGACTTAGACCAACAACAATTGTTATTCTTTCCTTCCTGCAATGCTAGTAACCCTTCAAAATACAAACATTCGAAAGTAAACAAACGATGTCTACTCTTAACAATAAAATGAATCAAAAGAAACAATTTCACACTATGAACTCAAATTAGAATTCAAATATTAAAATTAAAGCAAAAGATAAAATATTGAAGTAAATAATACATTATTAAAGCACCAATAATAATACCGGGTGATTATAATTAAAGTTACACTATTCAGAAGCCTGTAGAACCCGTTCTGCTTATCGGATTTTGATGAAACTTGGAATATATGTTAAATGGACCATGGGGAAAAAGTTTCTGCAATAAAAAAATAGTTCAAATTTTGACAACTAGGAGGAAATGTGGTGCCAAAAGAAGAAGGACAAAAAATATGATAGAATCGTTAAAATTTGTTCAATTTCAGAATATACTCAATATGTGCTTCATTGTCATCAATAACGTGTTGAAAGCGCATTATAGCATTTTCGATGGTAGCGTGAAGCAACTCATGAGGGATTTCAGCCACATGGCGTATATAATGCTAGCTTTCAAATCTGGTAAAGTCCTAATTCCTCCTCTATAAACATGGTGAACGAGAAGGCCATGCATCCGGAAAATGTTTGGATATTACACGATTATCAACAAAGTTAGCTCTGAGCAGTGCTTTGACTCGGCACCCAATGTAAAGAGTTGCTCCATCTTGCTTAAAGATAGTGGTTTGCGAACATTGTCGTTCCTGTAAAGCAGGAATGACCTGCTGTTGAAGTTCACTGTACCGTGCACTCGTGGCAGAGCATCTTTTAGGACCTTGTGGAGAGAGAGTTTCAAAGAAAAAAGGTCCGAGGATAAACTCAGCAGTAAATCCACACCAAGCAGTCACGTAAACAGAATGCAGTGGCTGTTGATGCAGGATATTAGGAGGTGAAGTATCCCATATGCGGCAAGTTTGACTATTCACAGTTCCATCTAAATAAAAGTGAACCTCATCTGACCATAAAATTTTCCAAGGCCATGCGTCATCAACTTCCATTCTCGCCAAAAATCGGCAAACAAACTCAAGGCGTGTTTTGTGATCTTGAGGTTTCAGTGTTTGCAACACTTGGATCTTATACGGATACCATTTTAAAATGGATCGCAGAATTATTCGTACTGTCGACCACGGTATCTCCAACTCGCGTGACACTGATCGACCACTTGCTGAAGAATAATATATGGAACTGGAGGATCTTTCAACCACAGCAGTAGCACTTCTTCGACAGTTTCAGTTCCAGCCGGTTTCCGTCCTCTTCCGGGCAGCACACCAAAATCTCCAGTCTCTTCAAATTTCATGATCATCTTCCTCAAACCAACCCCCGATATGGGGCCTTTTCGCGCATCTTTTAAACGACGACATTCACGCAGAGCGGCTAAGTGATTGCTGCCGTTCTGATAAAACAGTTTTACCAATAAAGCTCGATCTTTTTTTTTGTAAGGGCATGATTAACAATGACAAACGCACGCTGAATGATTCTCTTCTCTATGACTGCAACTTTATATAGAGGTCTTACGGATTTACATAAGGAATATTCGATAAAAGCCACTTGATGGTCAAAATTTGTACTATTTTTTATTGCAGAAATCTTTTCCCCATGGTCCACCCCCATATAGCGTATATTCCAAGTTTCATCAAAATCCGATATGCAGAACAGGTTCTACAGGCCTCTGAATAGTGTAACTTTAATTATAACCACCCGGTATTACGTCCAGTTATTAAAATCAAAGTATGCAACTTTGTTTTTCCTTTGTCATATGATACAAAAATCGTCAGTGCGCCAATTCACACTAGTTGCGAAGCCGAATTGGCGTAAATTATTATACTTATACATGTGATAGTAAACATTAAAATGACTATGATGTGGCTATGCTGCACCAAACAAGGTATGTCTACTTTAATACTTTATGCATAAATCCTTTTGCTATAAGTAGGTGAAAAAGAAAACGTTTGTCCTTAAAAAATCATATTGTTAGGGGGAGGGGGGAATAGAAAAGTTAATTTTTTATCAACAGTCTTCAAAGTATTATTCACCATTTACTTGGAATTGAATGGAGCAATTTTTTACTGCATTTTTTTTATAATTGACCACTTTTAGTGATCTCAATTGGGATTCACATCTTAACTTATCAATTTTATTGCTGATATTATGTCTCATTTTATATTTTACACTAGCTGAAATACCAAACGTTGCTTGAGAATTGTATGTGTTTTTAATAAAACTTTATTTTGAGATTAAAATATACATCACAAAAGATTAACATATGTAATTAAACTTAATACAAAATTTATTTAAAAAGATGTCCATACTTTAACAAAAAAAAAGACTTATGTATATAAAATATTTCTGTTTTCTCCGACATACATGTAAAGCAAAGATTTTGAGCGAAATGGAAAAAAAAATGATTAAGTACGAAATAATGGTAATTCATTGCAATATCAAAATCTTCAGTCTCTGAAACGTGCCAAAAAGGAAGATATTACCATCTCATTTTCACATTTAAAGTATTTGGAAAGAAATAGTTTATTTCCTGCATCCCATACCTAAAAAGGGTGACAAATCATCGGAAATGTTTTGTATTTTAGACTATAAGAAATCTTAATTTTTTTTTTTCAGTGCCGAGAGCATTCAGAAGAAAATGGGAATCTTATGCGTATGCCTAATAAAGCATTCCGCACTGGTTTGTTCTATTAATTGCTTGGTTATTTTTAAACGTCACACTGAGAAGCAACACGAGAACATCTGGCAACGGACCTCGTAATTTCGAGCCTTGTCAAGTGATGATGGCGATACCTATGTTAGCACCTTCCTCTACAAACTTCCACACCACGCCAACGGGAAGACTTAGAACCTCGACATATTTTACACTTGTGACATTGAGCTATTCGCGGTTTCTCTTCACTAACCTTGGGGACTTTTAATTGAGATTGATTGCTTTCACTAAATAACCTTTGCCCAACCAAAAATGAAAAGTGATGCGTAAAGTTATTATGTAAAGCAGTTAGGAATGAAGTGAAGTGGTTAAGTTTGGAAATATATAAACTCCGACTGAAAGTAGCAAGTGTTTCTGAAAGAGGATCTGAGAGAGAGACTGTAGGAGAGGTGAAACTGAAGCGATAGATAAGTGGAAGGAGGAATTAAAGATTACAATAGAGGGTTCGAGTAAATATTGCTGTTAGAAGGATATTGCCTAGTGTTTTCAACAGTTGCTCCAGAGTCTGAGTTGCAGTCGAGGAAAGATTAGTGGTAAGAGTCTGTTAGATTACTATTGGTGGGTTGAACTAAGGTATTAGAAAGTTTACCCTGGAGAGCATAATCATTTGTGTCATAGTAAATATATGCTAATAAATTGTTGAAAGTTGCTTTGGTGATTCTGTAATTATTTGTGTCGTAGTGTTTAATAATTGAATCTAGTGATGGCACAAGATCAAGCCCGGGTCGGGCGGGCGTCACACACTCACCATTCCCGCAACTCGGTATCATTGGCATCAGGGATGGGATCCGCGACTCCACAAAACGCATGCCGCAAGTCCACGACCATGATCATTAGGCTACCGCAATTAATAAAAACTGGTGTACAAGAAGGAAGATCGACAATAGAGAAGAATCGCTAGTGTGTCCCAAGGGCAGTCATCTGTGTTTACCAAAGATAATAAACTCTACAAGAAAAAAAAAAGAGATCACTAGGGTGCCTCGGGATCCTGATTCCCGTACCTACCTATTATTATTGAGCATGAGTTAAATCTGGTTATTCTGAGACAAACAATGTGCATCTGTGATTCAGACATTTGAAAAAAAAAAAAAAAAAATGGAAAAAAGATAAAACTTGGTTGACAAGAAGAATCGTTTGAGCATCCAGGAGAGAATAACCCATGTTTATTAAAAGCAGTGATCCCTTAAGGAGAGAAAAAGATGATTGGTATACTTCGCGTTTATGATGCCCCTCAGAGATGCTGCAGTAAAATGAAATTAAAGGACTTGTAATAATATACAGCTCCGCTCCACTGAGTCGAAAATTTTCGAAAAGTATTTATTTTTGTTCATCTCACTGAATGTGAACTTAGGTTTCTTCACTTAAAACACGCACTCGTGTCTTCTTTCCTCAGTGCCTTTCTCTTTTACTATATCTATTGCTTATAAAAAATAAATATATCCATTTCAAACTTATTCGAATTTTAAATTCTCTAAACTAACAAGCTCTTCTAATTAAAATATAAAACTAATACATGACTTCTATCATAAAATAATACGGATTTGCTTAACAAACATTACACTAGAATAACACAATAGGAGTTTCAGCCATAAGCGATTAAATTTAGTTAACTAGGCAGGCCCAGGGGCACGTTGGGAGTCCGGCGCGGGAATGGGTCTCACCGGAACAGACGATTTCTGTCGTTCGTCGTTCCCATTCCTGACAGGCATCCTCTTAATTATAGTAACCTTTCCAATTTGTCGCTGACCCACTTACGGCAGACGACTCAGGTGAAGGGGAGGACGAGAAAGAGAAATCACGTCAGGCGCGATCATTGATCAGCACGTGGGAAAAAAAGAGGGGAGGGCGTGGGCAGACGATTGCAGACAAAGATGTTTATAAAGGGATGGTCTTGAATCGGGAATTAGAGCTAAGTATTTTCACTATCTGTAGTGTGATTCTAAGGTGGGAAAGAAATTAATGCGTATCATCCATTGTTGTTTTTTATTCCTCGATTTTTATTATTGTAAAACATTGTTTATGTTGGACTGCCAGGACTGATATGGATAGGTTCATCATACGTTCGGGATCGGCCCGGACAGTTCTGTTTTTTTCGTGCAGTCCGGGGTTACAAAAATGTTCGGAGTTTGAGAATTTTGTGACTGGCGAGGATTTTTTTTTTTTTTTTTTAAATTTTAGATCTTTTTGTTTGACATTACCTGGTCTGTTTTAGAAGAGAGGATACAAATTATTAATGAAATTATATTAGATTACATAAATACTGACAGTTATTTGAAGAAAGTACATTGTTGAACGTAATTGTTGTTATTCAAAAACAAAAGATAGGTTGTGGTTAAAGCTCTGAAAAAGTACCAAATACTAATGAAAAGAAGTGGAAAGAAATTTGTAAGGTGTTTCAAAAGACTGATATTTCATGTTACAATATTTCTAAAATGGTTGAGTTTACGATGTCTTAGAGACATTTGTTCCACTTAGGAAAGTTCATGGGGAACATTTTGTTTGCAGAAAGATATAGTCTTTCAGGTTCTACTATTGAACATTTCTGCTAATGTGTTACTCGCAAAATTAATTTAGAACTGTCTTGTTGCGAATTTTATGAAGTAATTAAACCATTTCTGAAAAAAGTCATGTCTAGTGAAAAAGGCAACTGACTAAATTAAGTTCAATGTTTCAATTAATTGTTAAGACTTAAGTAATTTCAAAAATATATCCCGGATTGGACTTAAAAATATTCTAAGCCTAGATAGATTATTTAATGGTAGAAGTTATGTTAGTTTTAAATTTTGATTAGAAGGACTTGTTAGCGTATGAGAATTTAAAATTCGAATAAGTCTGAAATTGATATATCCCTAGGAAAATTGAGAATGATTTTTATTAATATTAAATATTTTATATATTTCATTAATTCGATAAGATTTGGATTCTAAGATTTTTTGGTGATATATATATTTCACACATATGGAAAAAAAATATCAATAATTAGTCTCTCTTTTAGTCTTGATGAGAATTTGTCTTTTTGCCGCAAGTCAACGATACATACACACATACACACACATATTTGCAAATTAAAACTATTCTAATTTCTTTAACTTTTCTTGTTTAATTGTTTTGGTTGTTGTTGTCGCCAAAATTGACTACGTATCTGGAGGGAATTGGCGCAATAGCGATTCTCTTGTAATACATGATAAAAATTCAATATCCTTGCTTTAATTTTAATACTTGAACAGAATATTATCATCAGCTTAAATTTGTGAGTAATTTACTGTTTAATATTTTAGGGATTACTATAATTTTATTATTTGAATTATATTTTGAATTTTTATCGTTTCTTTTAATTTATTTTCTTGTTAAAGTTATCGTTTTTGTACACTATAATGTTTTTATTTGAAGGATTATTATAGGGTTGTACGACTTTGAAACGCAATAAATCGAGTATTTTTACTTCTTTCTTAGAGTCTTTATATCTTTTCAAAATTTCATTGAAATGAAAAAAATTTTATGTCATAATTTATAACTCGTATTTTGAAATATAAACAATTTTAAAGTTCTTATAAATTTTTTAAATTTATAAAATCTTGTTTAATGATTTCACTTTATTTATATTCGCGCGTATCTTATATACTTCTTAGTTGCCCAAACACCATTGATTGCCTGGTTTAAAACAAATTAGAGAAAATCTCCCTTTCCTAGAATATAATGGCACTCGGTTCCGTCTAACGATCTTCTTTTTTCAAATGACATTTGCCGCGTCAGACACGCTAAATCTGCGCGCTGTTCCTTAGTGGCTGGACTGTAACTTATCAAAATAAACTGTTCAAATAAACATGATTGAAAACAACTAATAAGGACGATTATTTCAAGTCAACAGCAAATAACATCCACGAGAAGATGTGTCGTACACACACGTAAGTACATGATACATCTTAGCGATGTTATTATTGATGTTGATTTTCAAAAAAATAAGGCACTCATAACTAATGATTGTTTGTTTTTATTGATTGATTCTGAGGCATTTTATGGATTTATTATTCAGCAATGACGAAATAAAATGTGCGAGGTTGTGGGGCATCCAGTAAGTGTCAGCAGAGAAAGAGAGAGTTCAATCAAGCAGAATGCTTTATACATGGGAAGGGGAAGAGAATTCCTAGAAATACACTCTATAACAAAAAAAAGAAAAAAAAAAACCGACGCACCAAGAAGGAGTTGTCCGATTGTAATGAAATTTCGTTTGCAAAAACATTTGGACCGAACATGCAAATGATTAAAATTTGATGTCAATGAATAAATAACGGGAGCTACAGCGCATGGAAACTGCGCACTAAGCAGGTGTATATGAGAAGGGGTTCTTAATCTGATGGTCAAATTTTCTGTTGCATTACGATTTAGAATACCTTTCAACGACTGAAAAATGCCTCGCTGCAGGATTCAAGCTTATTACGAACAACTCTCAGAGTTTGAAAGAAATTGTATCATTGGATTGAAAGAGGCAGGTTGGGCAAATTGGAGAATCATTTGTCATATGGATCGAAGCGATGCGGCGATTAGAAGAGGCTGGCAAGAATGGGTGGACAATGGCAGATTTCAACGTCATGATGGTAGTGGTCGATCTAGGGTCACAGCAGATCGGGAGGATAGAGTGATCGTCATATCAATAGTCACAGCGCCTGATTCATCGTTATCAACCATCAGAGCGCGACCCGCACACAAGTGTCCACCATGACCCTTCACAGACGGTTGATAGAGCGAAATCTGCTCTCATACCGACCGCTACGCCACCTGCCACTCACGCCTGCACACTGTCGAGCCAGATTAAAGTGGTGCTTGGTTCCATCAGGTCGGAAGGATGCTGACTGGGGTATAGTCAGCATAGTATTTAGTGACGAATCCTACTTCCAACTGTGTTCTGACGATCATCGAAGACATGTCTGGAGACGCCCTGGGCAGCGTGCCGATCCTGCTTTCACTACCGTTCTCCACACAGGCCCTCAATCAGGAGTTATGGTCTGGGGTGACATTTCCTTTGATAGCCGGATCCCTTTGGTCGTCATTAGAGGTACATTTACGGCATAGCAGTACGTGACGACATTCTGAGAACTGTTTTGCTACAGTTCATTTTTGCACTACCTTGGCCTTATTTTTCAGCAAGATAATGCCAGACCACATACAGCACGTGTTGCTATTAACCGTCTTACAGCTTGTAAAACACTTCCGAAGCCAGCTAGATCGCCAGATGTCTCTCCAATCGAGCATGTCTGGGATATGGTGAGAAGGCGACTGCATCTACCAGGGAATGTTGATGACCTTGCCCGACAATTGAAGCAGATTTGGCAAGAAATACCGCAAGAGACCATCAGGGAGCTTTATCACTCTAAGCCACTACGTGTGTTAGCTTGCATCCAGGCTAGAGGTGGGTCAACACTTTATTGAGCTCGTTACTTTGTAACTATGTAATTCTGAAATAAGTCATTCAATTTTTCTGAAATTTTAATCATTTTCTATTCTGTACATAATTTTCCTATCTGCTAATTTTTGTCTCCATCGCACAACTCTTTCTTGGTGTGTCGTGTTTTTTTTTTTTCTTATAAATTGTAGTCTTGTTAATTCAGAAATTGAAGGTGGCTCATGACATGCTATAACATACGCTAATACAAAGAGGAAATCAGAATATTTAAAAGTAGAAAAAAGTTTAACGTTAAGAAACTGAATAAAAAGAAAGTTGATAAAAATTTAATTTGCCATATATATATATATATATATATATATATAGAACAACTCTTCAACTCCAAATTTTTTAAATAGGAACCTCATGAAGAAAACTAATCTACATTTCAAACACACACTCTTCCTGCACTCGATTGTTTTCATATCGTTTGGTGCCCTCCAGCGGAAAAAAAAAGGAATATTTTGGGCATTCTAGGAATTCCCCGCAAACGACGCAAGCAGAAACACTTGCGAAGGATCAAGTCTGTAGCGTCTTCGGAATCGCCTGCGCATGTTCCGAAGAACAAAAATAAAACGCCCTCCCTCCCTCCCCGTCGGCGACCCCAAAATAGAACGGAGTGTTCGAAGGGTCGGACCCCGAGTCCGTACTCCAGATCCTTATTTAGGGTGTTCGTTTGGGGAGTGTGCTGCAGCCGGTGGAGTGAGAGGGGTGATGAGGAAGAGCCCGAACGTCTGACGGGCGATCGTTTGCTTTTTCGGAACGGTTTGGGGTGGAAACTTTCAACTGCGATTATCGTTTTGTTGCTTTTTTTTCTTTCCTTTTGGAGGAATTCAAGAGTTGAACTGAATGCGGTGCGGGTGTATGTTCGTAAATGTAAATAACGTCAAGTGTTAAATGCAAATTGAATAAAACAAATTATTTTTCATTAACTTCGCCCCAGATTAGCTCAACATCCAATAAAAAAAAATAGTGTACACCCAGCGTTCTTTTAACATGAATTTTCTTCACATGATTTTGATTGAAAACCCGAATTTATATAAAAAAAATTATTCAAATTTTTTTCATGCGAGTTTTTTTTTTTTTTTGTATTTTTCTGGGTCGATCCAAATTCTAAGAAATTAAATTGTTTCGTATAGCATTTCTCACATTTCTACAATCACTTTTTTTCACAATTCGTAACCTGACCGTTTAACTGTTTCACAAAACACATTTCTACACACCTATGTTTTCTTAATTAAGTACCGTTTTTAATAAGGCAGTGGCGGCGATACGGAAACATTCGTTTGTATGTGCGCATTTAAAATGCTTCACTCAATAGATAAATACCCCCGATTATTAAACACGTGCTGTGATTCGTTTTCCGCACGCAAAAGGCCTGAAACCTGCTGAAATTCCTCATGCCGATTAATACATTCCTTGTAGATTAATGAAGTGCGTGGAGACACTATGGGCGACGGAACGGTAAAAAAAAAAGGGATGAAAGCATTTAAAGATGGGAATGAAAGTATTCAACATCCCAAAAAGGTGAAGCTGAAGCAAGCAATTTCAGCACGTAGAATCACGTACACTGTATTTTTGGAATAGGCAAAAGGTGTTGCTTATGGATTTTGGGCCTCGAGTTGACACAATAAATTCCGAAATATATTGGGACACCTTAACTAAACTGCGTCGTACAATCCAAAACAAAATGCATGGCATGCTCAGTAAAGATATTGTTTTTCTGCATGACAATGATCGTCCACACGATCTTCTCGAACCAGAGATCTCATCGCTTCATGTGGCTGGGAATAACATGATCTCTCTCACTAAAGCCCTGACCTAGTGAGCAGTGACTACCACTTGTCCCTCGACATTAAAAAAGAATTTAGGCGGTCAGCGCCAAGACGAGGATGCAGTGGTTAGCTCCTCAAGCGGCAGATTTCTGTGAGAATGGAATACAGAAGATGTTTGCACGATATGATAGCAGTCTTAATAATGGGGATAATTACATTGAGTAGTAGATCAAGAGACAAGTTTTTTTTATAAAAATAAAATAGTTGAAAAACTGCATTTTTTTAATATCTAAATAAGAATTTTAAATACACATTGATAATGCAAGGGGATATCGAATTTTTTTTAAATATTACAAAGAAATAGCAGAGATATGTGGATAGAATTAATTCTGTATATTAATTTATTCTTACGTACATAATGTTGTAAATTGCAGCTGTTTATGTTGCTTTATTTGGTTTCATAAAGCTGTAAATTGAATAACCGGTGTATCGTTAAGTTTTAATTATTAGAAATAATCGAGATGGGAACTTAATTTTGATTTATTATTCTTAAGACTTTTCTGCTGTCACCGTCCAGGGTTATACGTTTCTCCCGGCATTTCTTGAACCAATGTCATTATAGAACTCGTCACATATAGATTGAATTCTATCTTCTCCATATTGTGGGAAATTATTTTAAGAAGACGCAGCATCAAATATTACTTTGAGTAATATTTGATGGGAAAACTTTATACATGTATCCACCATATTTGAACAAATAAAATATGCAGTTCATAAAATAATTAATTTTCAAACAAAAAAATATTTAAAATTTCGATTTTTTTTCAAAATATTTAAATATTTTGAAATTCTTACTATTTATACTCTCTTAAAAATTTTAAACAATTTTTTTTCTCAATTTCATAAAAGTGTAACTCACAATTCTGACACTGATTCGCTATTTGTAACTTTACATTTTTTTTTCTATCAGACACTACGAATGTTAGAAAAAAAAAAAAAAAAAAGAAAACGATCGATACTAATTTTGAGGATTTAAAAAAAAAAATTAATAATTATTCAATGAACACAATTATAAAACAATTTATAAAAAGCAACCAGAAAAAATTTCAAAATTTTATAAATAACATTTCAAATACATAACCGTCTTGAAAAGTTAAAAAAAAAAAAGTGAAAAAAGGTAGTTGAAAATTTTGAAGGTCATTGAAATGATGCAGCTCATTGTTGAAGAGAATTTAAACTCGCTAAATATAATATAGCTTTTCGGTCATTTTTAGGGTACTGTGTACCCTTAATAAAACTTAAAATATTGAGAACTAATGACATGGTTGAACAATAGGTACTATGTAATCCAACTTTTGATGGTGCGGCACTTTCTGTAACATGAATGAAAACAATGCGAGTGTAAAGTCACACATTTGGGGCCTATGTCCAAATGTTGTTGCAAATAGTTTTCCAATAAAGAAGGAAGATAAGGGAAAATTTGCTTGACAAGTAAGATGGTTATGTTTTGGTTTTTTAATGTTTCGTTTTTTATTAATGTCGCATTAGAAGCAACACGAAAGCTATTGGCGACGGACATCGTAATTTTGAACCACGGTCAAGTGACGAGGACAATACCAGAGCTGGAATCCCCTCTCTTAACTTCCACTCCATGCCAAAGAGAGGACTTTGGGGCTCGACAGATTTAATGTGCATCAGCCCCGACTATACGGCAGCTCTTTAGTGGCATCAAGGCTCGAATCCACGACTCAACGGAAACCGTCGGCTGCGAGTCCGATTCCTTAACCACTAGGCTATCGCGGCCTTGACAAGATAGATTCGAAAATAAAGTAGAATTGTTAGGGTATCTGGGGGGGGGGCACTCATTTTTAACAAAGACAGTAAACCCTATAGGGAAAAAATATCACTAGGGTAGCTCGGGTGAGTGATGGCCGTATTCACCGGATAAAAGTAAGCTAACTCCAGAAGGCGGATTGCTAGGGGGATTGAGATTGTGAATATTTTATTAACGTCGCACTGACGATTAACACGAGAGCCATTGGGGACGGACCTCGTAATTTCAAACCATGGTCAAATAACAAGAACTTTCTCGTAACTTCCACACAACCTTAGTGGTAGGACTTGGAGCTTTGATAGACTGAACGTGCATCAGCCCTGATACACGACGCGTTTTTAATGGCATCAGGTCTCGAACTCACGACGGAATCAACACCGACCATGAGCTCGCGATCATGAGCATTCGGCTACCTCGACTGACAACTATGTGGCTAATTGTGAAGCATCTCACAAAATTTTGAGCCATGGTCAAGGGTGAGTGAGTGACAGCATTTTAATGGCACAAGAGCAAGATGTGGCCATGCCATACAAGGAAAAGCTGTGATCTAGACGTTTGAAAGAATTATAAAAAAAAGAAAGAAAAATCGGTTGACAAGAAGGAGGGTTAGAAAGAGATGACACTCGTTAAGGTATCCCGGGGGCGTGTCACCCGTGTTTGCCGAAGATAGTAAACCCCATGGGGAAAAAAAAGGATCACTAGAGTGCTTCAGGATCATAATGCTCGTGCATACTCGAAGACAATTCTTTCACACCCGATCATTATACGGACGGCCGCGGTCAAAGGACGAATGCTATATAATAGCACTCCACTTCTTGAGCACTTCACTCACTTACACCATTGAGTGAGTGAGTGACTGTAGGGTTTAATGGCGCAAGAGCGAACTTCCCCATCAAGCTAATGTAAGAACTGTGAATCCCAAAACTACAGAATGATAGGATTACATCTAAATTATTGTGGCCTTATGAAGTTATGGCTAAACTGCTGTGTACTTGATATTATACAGCTAAATTAAAGTGACTTGATTATATTTCAAACAGCGTAATCTGACTATATAGCTAACTAAAAGTGTACAGCTAATGTCTCATACAGGGTCTCAGTCATACAAAAGAAATAGTTTTCAATGCTCTTTAAAGAGTATTTTGCAGCAATTTATTTTCTTGGTATATAAGGTTACCGAGGTCTTAAAACGTTTCAAATATTGCACTTTTTGTTTATTTTGTAGTTAGTACTGGACGCTTAGCTGAATCCGTAGATGTACCATATATAAGAATTTGATGAAGGGAACATTAGAAAATGGAATTTCAGAATTTTAAAGAAACGTGCCACACCATAGAGAACATTTTTATTCACATTTTTCTAGAATGAAAATTTTGATGCAACTTAAGTGTATTGAACGTTATGTCTATAAGTCCTCTGGGAATTTTCAAAATTATAAAGGCGGTGGATTTCACGCACGATGCTGCGTCGAGTTGTCACCGTCGATGATAAATGGATTCATCGTTTCACTTCGTAAACCAAGTAACAATCGAACAATGGGTTCTTCCGCTGAATCTGCTCTAAAGAAGAAGATATTAGTTAAAAGTTATTCGGCCGGAAAAGTTATGACGAAGAGTTTTTGGAGGAGCCTAAAAAGATGTCATAATCATGAATACGAGTAAATGAGACATAGACAGCTGTCTAGTAAGTCATGAAGCTTGCAAAATACAAACCGTTTTCGATGCTACGAGCGAAATCTCTTGGAATTTCTAAAGACTTATTGATTTATCATCGTACAAATGTAAAAATAGCTTTTGATTTTTAACTGCTTGTACATAATTATGTACATAAACATGATTTTCTTTATATAAACAGATACATTAGTGCATAGAGATCTCAGTGTTACAACATGAGACTTACAATGCTTTTAACTCAAAAAGTAAGGAATATTCGAACTTGGGGCATGATGTGATTATCATTGTTTATTAACAATCTCTGAGAAGTAACATAAGGGCTGTTGGTGACGTATCTCGTCATCTTTAGCCTAGGTTAAGTGACGAGGGCGGCACCTGAACTAGCATTTCTCTTTCTCTAAAATTCCACATCACGTCAACTATAGGGTACCTCGACTAGATTTAAGATATTTCAGCCGTGCTATACGTCGGGTCTTTGGAGTCATCAGGGCTCGAGCTCATGATTTAGACGAAAATAATGGCGTCCCCGAATCCATGACCATTAGGCTACCGCGGCCACCCTTTGAACTTAGCATTTGGTTTTATCTTTCTTTTCCTAGTTAAAAAATAGTAATACCTTTAAATGAATAAAAAAAAATTTAAAGCTGTAAGAATCTAAGTATTAATTGTTTCAGCTCCGCTTTAAATCTTATCAAGTGCTTAAAAAAATTAAAATAATAAAAAAGTTTCAATTATCACCTCGGTTTTCAGACATTACTATTAAAAGTAACTATTTTAATTTTGAGTTCCTCTGCCGTTTTATGACTGCCAAAATTTCCAATGCACAACATAAATATGCCATATTTGGTAATATAAATATTACGTAATTATTAAAATAATACATTATCCATATTATTTTTATCTCTCTATTATTGAATATTATCTATTCTGCCTTTTGATTATTTTTTCCAACCTTAAGTACACAAAACTGAAAAAAAACTTCAAGAAATCACGAAATTTATTTATATCTTTTATGGACACGGGTAAGCATTTTTTTTAAAAAAAAATTGTGATGTTTATAATATATATATATATATACACTTGAACGCCCATAAAATGTGGATTTCAGAAAAAAAAATCATTTTCAAACAAATAATTTTTGAAGTTATAATTTTTTTAAAAAAAAAATATTTTAATGTTTAAATATTCTTAATATTTCCAACAATTTTGACCTTTTTAAACATTTTTTTCCCGCCCAATTTCTTAGAACAGTTTTTCATATCACCGGGCATTACAATTTTTTTTTTCTCAATCAGTCATTGGGAAAAATAGAAAAAATTCAACTGATTTAAGTTTTGTGCATTTGATTTTAAAAAGAGATTCATCTAAATCCTTATCCCATGCACAGAATTATCATTACATTAAGGAAAAAAACCCGGAGAAAATTTTTTCACAACTCTATTGATTACAAGAAAACGTTTAGCCTTTTAAGTACATGATCGAAAAATGCTGAAAAAGATGAAAAATAAAAAGCTGAGAAAAAACAGTTTAAAGTTATGAAAGTCAATGAAATTATTTGGGTAACGTCTAAAGAATATTTAAATTAAACTCTAAATAAAGTAACTAGAACTATGAAATTGAACATATTTATTTAAAAAAGCCATGCGATTAAAGAAAAGTAAAGTTTTTCTCCATTTTTTTTTTTATCGTTTCTAAGGAAAGAGGCCTCAGTTGCGCAAAGTGACTTTCGCCCCCCCCCCCTTTTTTAATACTTATTTAGATACCTTCCATTAGCGTTATAAATCACTTTGTTTCTATTTGTATGGCTTTAAAGCTGCACGAGGGCAGTAGGGCGATTAGTGATGTTATTTTAAATCGCCATCAAATGACGAGGACGATATCTTAGTTGGCACTTCCCTCTCCCAACTTCCATACTTCGCTAACATAAGCATAATTTGAGCAGTGGCGGGTTTAACATACATCACCCCCCCC
>BMAW01082967.1:642200-664543 GCA_019974015.1 Nephila pilipes | reverse complement strand
AACGTTGCTTTTAAAAACGTTGGTTTTTATATCGAATTATTTATTTAAAAAAGCATGCGATTAAAGAAAAGTATTTCTCCATTTTTTTTATCGTTTCTAAGGAAAGAGTCCTCAGTTGCGCATAGTGACTTTCGCTCACCCCCTTTTTTTAATACTTATTTAAATACCTTCCATTAGCGTTATAAATCACTTCGTTTCTATTTGCATGGCTTTAAAGCTGCACCAGGGCAGTAGGGCGATTAGTGATGTAATTTTAAATCGCCATCAAATGACAAGGGCGATATCTCAGTTAGCACTTCCCTCTCCCAACTTCCATACTCGCTAACATAAACATAATTTGAGCAGTGGTGGGTTTAACATACATCACCCCCCTCCCCCGCTACATGACGGGTCCTTAGAGGCATCAGGTTTCGAATCCAAGACTCGATAGAAATAACGCCGGCAGGGAGTTCGTGACTATGACTAATCTAATACTAAGACTCAGATGCTTGATGTGTTTCCATGATTTCATGCGGAGCCATTCGTTGAATCGAGACTCGAATTTTAGATTCTCTGACCATGTGTGACCAAACTTTTAAGGCAGCGTGCTTTCAAAAGGCTGAAGCTTATACGTATTTTTTTCTAATACGTATAGTTCCGCCGTAATATCACAAATTTTCGACGTCATGTGAAAAGGGGGCTCGATTTAGGAGCGTATAAAACTGTGAAACTTTTTTTTTTTTTTTTTTTAAAATAAATCTTCCTATCTATTTTGAATTTTACCTTCATTCCTTAAAATATACTTTTCTTCATATTTTTTTGTTTCCAATTTGGCAGAATTAAACTCTTTAAGGGTACCAGGGGGATTTTGTTTAGTTTTTATTAACGTGGCACTAGAAGCAACACGAGGGCTATTGGCGATGGACCTCGTAATTTTCAACCACGATCAAGTGACGAGGACGACACCTGAGCTGGCACCCCCTCTCCTATCTTCCACACCACTCCACTGGGAGGACTTTAGACCTGACATATTTAACGTGCATCAGCCCCGGCTACACGTTGGGTCTTTAGCGTCCAATCCATGACCACTAGGCTACCACGGCCGGATATCAGGGGAAATTATGGAATACCATATTTCGAGACTCCTTGTTTTTCTGATCTATTAGCTTTTCAACTTATTAGTAGACCTTATATTTTTTTTGTGCCTAATAATTATATTTTAATCATTCTATAGGACAATAAAAATAATTTTTTCTCAAAAAGTTTTTTTTTCTTTCTTAATTGAATATCGACATGATTTTTGAGAAGTATTTGCATTTATAGGTATCAATTTAAAGAAAATTATTACAGAATATGGCTCCAACTTTTTTTATGCTTCTATATAAGATACTTTTACGTATATAGTGAACCTAAAATATTTACTATTTAAGTACTACATAATTTAAGAAATATTTTTTTACACGAAAATAGGAAGAAAAAAAAATTAAAATTTCCAAATTTACGAAGTTTTATAATTTATTCAAAGAAAAATTAAAATTAATATCATTAAAAAAAGTAGGTTCATTATATTAAGTGCATTATTTTCTATATGATGAGCAAAATATTTTGCATAGTTATGGAATATTATTTTTAAAAATGATACCTAACGGCAAACATATCTGAAAAATCATGTGCATATTCAACTCAAAGGGAAAGAAAAACTTTTTGACCAAACAAGATACTTTTACCGTTCAATAAAATGATCATGTAATATCTTTATTATGCTCACAAAATCCCAAAGCTGCACGAATAATTTTTAAAACATAAATGTCTCAAAAAAGAAAGATTCTTAAATTCGACATTTTATTTTCCCCTTGATGTCTTGGTACCCTTAAAGGATAAATATTTATTTTAAATATATTTAAGCTTTTTGAAAACTTAAAAAAAAGTTTCCAGTATGAGAAAGGGACGTATTCTCGAGATTTACTTTTTCCCAAAGATTTATTTTTCCTACATTGAACTGTATTGACTAATTAAGTAGCAATTTGTCGCCCAGAAGACTAAATGATTGGCTGATTTCCTTTACTGGCGCAAAAGCCACATTTGGCAAAGCCGAGTGAAACACTCACTAATTTACTAATAATCAAATATATTTTCTAAATAATCGCCACAATCAGGTATCTGGACGTAAAGCGAAGAAAAGAAGAATGTGAATGAGTAAAGCTACGGATTTTTAAGAAACCAGTGCCGTTATCTAGCGACCGTAATATTATGGTGGAGGACGTCTCCGAAATATTGTCTTTGTAAAACAGTGATGTGGTTTCCTCGAATTCAACACTCATTAGGAAACCACGTCATCTGGTTTATACGAACAATGTTTTAATGACAACATCCATCACAGTATTGCGGTCGTCATATAACGGTTCCGCTTTCCTAGGAAACCATAGCTTTAGTGAGAGTTAGAGCTTATCGTGGAAGAGCTAGATTTGGCTAAGCTGCACCAAATATTTGTTTTGATGATAAATAGACATAAAAAAGAAAGGAAAAGTAAAAATTAATTGACAAGTTGGGGGGGGGGGGCGAATATAGAGAAGGATCGCTAGGATATCCCTGGGGAGATACCAAATACTGTAATCATTATGAAAAAGAAATTATCTCTTGTATACCTCAAGGTCATGATTCCCGTACGTACGTAAAGGAGATAAGCGCTTGGGGGCTCTGTTTCAAGGAATATCAATAAATTAAATGTTTTAACACAGGCACGAAGCATAGATGCTTCGTGCCTGTCAAACACGTTAAAATCCTTATACCCATATCAAAAGCACCCCTAAGCACAGTAAGCTCTACTTAATGCGGCATTCGATGGTTCGGCAGGATCTATAATCCGGCACCGATCGAGCTGTAAGCTAATCGATTTTTTCGTGTGGATTCGGGAGTTGGTTGACCATATCATCAGCTTGTGACACAGCGTTGTTCTCATGTTCGCCCAGTGTTAATCGTTTCTTTCAGTTTTCATTTCAATACTGTGAATCTCATTTTCTAGCGAGTTACGTAACACATTTACTCAATATTGCAACTATATACGTACGTACAGTAAAATGTTCTCGAACCCCATCGGATGTCTTTCTAGAGCTAAATAAGCGTGAGCAGGGGACTAGAGTATATCGCTACAGTTTAATTATCATTGTACTATATTGATTTTTGTTTTGTAATCATTTTTTTATCGAATTTTCGAATATTCGGTTAATTCAGTGTGCAATGTTTGAATTTAATCTGTATTTGCCAGAATTACGAAATAGTTTGTTGGATATTTATATCGTCTGCATGGGCTCGGAATGTACGTATACATATTAAATACATACTCAATTTTCATCCAAAACGACTTAAGTTAGGTAACCCCATTGAAACTGTATTGATACTTGAGTATCCAGCAAACTCGCTAATCCGGCAAGACCGTGGTCTCAAACATGCCGAATCATAGAAGTTTACTGTATATGAATTTCTCTAGATAACGGCCGCATTGTAAACAGACTACGTTAGTTTTCATAGCGAATTTACATGCAAACACTTATTGGCAACTGTTGATATTGTGACAAGCAATCGTCAGCCCAAAATGGAAACCATTTCTTCCTCTTCTTTTTTCTAAAATTATGATACCTCAATACGGAGGTGATTAAGTAAGTGATGGTGAAATTTAATGGCGCATATATGACTGTACTGCACCAAACAAGGTATAAATTATGGAGAAGACAAGAGTTTAATCGGTTGAGTTCGGGGCCTTCGAAAAGTCAAAAAAGCTGAGGGAAATGTATTTCTATACATGTTGACTATTTCGAAATGTTTTAATAATAAATAAAAATTAAGCTTCTATCTTGATTATTTTAAGTAATAAACTTTGCGATACCCCCGGGATAATAACTAAAACTTTACGATACTGCGAGTTGCTTCAATCCACGGCTTCCTGAAACGAAACAATCGGGTGTTCGTTGTAATTTACAGCATTAAATACATAAACATCCTTTAATATGCAGAGAATTTTATCCAGATACCCGAGTTATTTCGGTAATAGGTTCGATTCTCGGTAATAATTAAACTTTAAAGATACTTCCTCATATTTGAATATGTATGCTTGATTCGGATCCCGTCACTAGAAGTCTAATTGAATCGAATCCAGAGACTGGAAGTCGACTGCTTATAATTCACCAGTTAAGTAGAATTCCTCATTAGTTAACCGCTCCAGATTATTAATTTATTTTGATTTTGCTTATTCAAAGGTTGAATAAAATGGTTAAAAGATTTTGGGGTGTGATTATTAGTGCGTCACAATATCTCTTTAATCACAGCTATTTCAATTCGTCACGGATGTAATTAACATCGGGTTTTGGGGGAAAATAAGTGAACAAAATGCTGAGTATTTAATTTGAAAAAGAACTTTTATTTATAATAAATTAACAAGTTCAAGTGTCTGAAAATATATGTATGTTTCTCGATCTGCTAACAGCCTGTCTAGATAAGAAAAAAAAAAAAAAAAAAAAAAAAAAAAAAAAACCGTGAAACTGGCTTTCCTTATATCATTTTTACTCGTGTTTTAGTTTTTTATTTTTTATTTTCCTGTTAAGTTCCCGAAAAAGCAGCATTATTCAAAATGAATATTAATTAGCGTAAAGTAAGCGTATTTCCGAATACCAGACTCGACAGAAGCGATTACTATCAAGAAAAGAAAATGCATTCTTCAAATTCCCAATGTATTTTTATTTTTCCCAGGAAAACATTCTAAAATGCAAAAGTGTTGCCGATGTTAACAACAAAAACAATAAAAACAGACGATTCTGTTATAAAAATGAATTATTAAATTAAATGTTAAAGTAAGAACAAACGAGACAATAATATTCTATATATACAAAGAAAACCATAGTATTCTGTTCTGGTATTAAAATAAAAGCAGACGATAAAATATAAAATTAAATATAACAAAAATTTAAATTAATTTCACAATGTAAATATACCAAAACTAAATTAAATGTAATTATTATAATCATAAGGTATTATAATGTCACTCTCTTGAATCTAATACCATGTATCCCTTACTTTATGCCCACGCATTTATGTTAACGCCATTTTCTCAAAAAAACATTTTAGCATATATTAAAAATACTTTGTGTTTGACAAAAACTCTGAAGTGACAATTGCAGCTTTAAGTATTTGGTTAAAAGGAATTTCGACTTTTATAGAGTGTTTCTTATTAATAAAACCAAGAAACAAACTTTTTTTGTCAGCCACCCAAGGAATTATTGTTTTAGTTGGACCACTTTTCAATTTTTTTATCATTTGCTTGTATTTTGATTATATTTAGCTTAAATATATTCACTTTAATAATTTATTGTTTGCTTTAATTTTAATTACATCTAGCTGATATAATATTCAATTTAATAATTTATTGTTTCCTTTCATTTTCTTTCGTTTACCTTAATTCTTATATTTGATTAATTTAATAATAATTAAAGAAAAGCGGACCTTGGGTGGTTAAATCTGTTCTTTGCTAAACTTGTTTCCTTTTTATTTTTGTGCTTATCACAAATTGGTAATACCTTGGCACAATTTTTTGGTATTATTAATTTTATATCATAGTTGAAATATTAAGATTTGAATTGTTATCTTATCAAAGAGTTTTATAACTTGTAGCATATTTCATCAAATTATAAAATCACAATCATAATTACTAGTTTCTAGGAAAGTCGAAATCAAAAATTGAATAAAATTTTGATGATTAATATATCGTAGAAAACACAAAGATTCAAAAAAGGAGGAAACTAAATAAATTCTTTTATTTACGAAAACTTGCGCTTATTTTCGATGGATAAATGCAAGCATCCTATTTTTTCAAAACTTTTCTACCCCAAAATTTACTTTTGTTATTACCTCGAGCTCTTTATATTTACTCTTTATTTCTTTTGTTATTTAATTTTTATTACTGTTTTTACTTTATTTTTTAATGAAAAAAAATTCTTTAAAAAAAAGTTCCACTTTTTTCACTCCCAGAATCACTATGTATTATTTTCTATGCCAATTAAGAAACAAATACCTGTAATGTAAAAGTAATCAGTAGTGTAAACTAAAAACTATTTAAAAAATAAAAAAAAATTCGATTAAAATTATGAAAAAAAATATTCTAGTAAAAAAAGTGATTAAAAGTTCAGCAGAAAAAAACACAAAATTATAATAAAAGATAAACTGATGCACTAATATTACTTATTGCACATTAGAAAGCTGCAGTACGCTAAAATTCCAAAACTTATACGAGTTCTAATTTTTGAAATCCGATATTTATCATGAATTAGTCTTTTTTAATCCTTTATATTTATACACGATTTGATACATCTTGCTACGTTTTTGCTTTTATATACCTTTCCTTAAATTTAATTCGTCACTTTATTTATTAATAATCTATTTATGATGTTAATTCGATAATATCAAAGAAAAATCATAAAAAAGAAATGGTACATATTTACGTAAATACAACAAAAAAAAATCAATATTGAATCGAGTTTTTTTCATCGTTTTAATCGAGCAAACGAATTGCTTATTTATATTCAATAAAGCAAAATATCTTGCATTACAATTCACAACCTCGTTATATATATTTAAAATTAAAATTTGGGGGGACCAGCTGCGCTTAAAAAAAAAAAAAAGATCAATAAATTTTATAATCAAGTGGATACTGAAATCATTGAAGATTAAATTATATGTTTCGGAAAACATAAAACAGGATTAACTAAAAAGAACAAAACAAGAATCTTACCTTTGTGCAGAAATTTTGGAATATTAAATATCCATTTGAGTTTTAGAATCAGTCCCAAATTTCACATTTTTGACCGTAATCCAAAAAGGCTCGTCAATATCGAAAATCACAATTTGTTTTTGAAATCAGCGAACGTTCGATTTCGTTTTAGAATGTGGCTTGCTTCATCGTATTCCAAAATTCCAATTAAAAATAAATTCGTCGCTTCTAAAAACTGGCTAAAAGAATTGATTTGCTTATAAAAAAGTTTTTTTTTTATTAAGAATGATCAAAAATATGTTATACGTCTACTAATAAGAGTTCTTCACAATAATATATCCATTCGAATTCTAATATCAAATTTTTATGGAATGCATCCGGAAACAATCAACAAGATCCATTTTAGCAAACACTACACACGTAACCCAAAGATATTCATCTAGATCCATCCTAAATTTCACCACAAATTGTTTTTAACAAATTCCACAAATTCTTTCTTTTAGTTACAATCCTCTTTGAATTCTTGTGTTACAGAATCCACAACTGCAAACTTTTTTTTTAATTGCCAGAATCCAGAAAGAATTATCCCAAACGATAATTTCCATTCGCAAGGAACATGGGATTGGTTAAAACAGCGTCACCATCGAACATCTTCCAAGGACACGATCTACTTCATTGAGGTGAGGGCACTTGGGACAGAACTGGGAACTCCAAGACCCCCCTCTTTCCTTCTTTGTGATGAAGAGCAAGAGCAAAACTCCACCCCAAAAAAATAATAACAACAAAAAAACAAAAATAAATCTTTCTATATTCTTGGCTTCATCTACCGTTCTGATGCTGTAAGAAGTCGGGTTGCTCCATTTGGCATTCTTTCAAATGTCTTTTGGCGGAGTGCTTGGCGGAACATAAAGATTCATTCTGCTCTAAAGGACACATAAAAAATTACCCAGGAAGAATAAAAAAAACCCATTTAAGTGTGTGCAGGGGAATAATTAAAAGACCTTGAATGTTTTGCGTAGATTTTTAATCGTTGCTTATATTCTTTCCTCGAGAATGGTTGGTGAAGATTCAGCATGGATGCTTAAAGTACCTGGTTCATTCGATTATACGAGGAGGAGTGGTTTTTACCACGATTAATCACCATGCTGTCAACGATTTCTTGTGAGGTTCTGGCCTATTTGGGTCACTGTCTGATGCTGAAACTGTAAAAGAAACTGTTGAATAATTAGAATTACATTGGGGTGCTTGACCTCTATTTGATGGAATCACACTCCTCTACATTCTGGCTTCGTTACATCTTAATTTTCTTTTCCTGTAGCTAAACAACCACATTGACTGAAATCATGAATGATTGGAATGTTCAACACAAATTTCTTTCCCACCAATTACTCATACTCATTATTCATCGCGTTGATTGGTTTAATTTAATTTTCCCTATACTATGAAACGACAGAGTTCCAACAAAAAAATTAGCGTGCTAACATTATTATACTGCACATGTATATAAGTACATTACATCATTTTCTGATAGAATATATTATATATATTATATTATATTTCAAAGTGTCTTAGAACCTAATAGTACTACTAGCACAAGATAAAAAATGAAATAAATATCATGTATTAAATTTTAAAAATCAGAAAAACAGACAGTTAAACATGGGGTGCCAGCTCAATGTCGACCTCGTCATCTGAACGTGGCTGACAATTACAAGGCATATTGACTATGACTAGTGGAACTTAGTGTCAGACTGAATTAGACAGTTGAAAGCATTCAATACAACGTCAATTTTATTCATACGAATATCCTCACATTGATGTATTGTGGATATGGAAAGGATGGTTCTAATGCATATGTCTACCTCGTCATTTGACCGTGTTTCAAACTTACAAGGCGTATTGGCTGTGGTTAGCGGACCTTAAGTACGCAGAGATAGACAGCCGGAAGCGTTCAATACAACTAGCCAATTTTTCTTTTGTGAGCATCTTCATGTTAGCATCATGGCTTGTATATGAAGAGTAAGGTTCCAGCTCGGGAATTGTCCTCAACACTTACTGTAATTTTAAATTACGAGACGTATTGGTAGTTGTTAATAGTTCTTGTGTCGGGCAGAAATAGATAGCCGTAAGTATTCAATAAAGCAAGCCAATTTCAATTTTGTTAGCATCTTCCCCATTGGCGTGGTGGAGATATGGAAAATGAAACTTCAGTTTAGGTGTCTACATCGTCATCTGACCATGGTTTAAAATTACGAAGCGTATTGACTATTGGTAGAAAATCATGTGTTTCGTAGAACTATTTAGCTGGAAAAATTTCAAAACGAATGTTTGTGAACGATGCTGAAAAATAGCTGGTATTTCCTCTATTTTATTTTAAATTTTATGGAAATGAAAGGATTTAATTTAATGTATCTGAAATCAAAATTAGATTTCCTTTTTTTCGTGTTTACTTTTACAGGAATCAAAATATTTGTATGTGATTTGAATTTATAAATTTTCGCCACTTTTGATTGTTATTAAAAACCATAATAATGTTGTATGATAAAGAAATGGCAAACTATTTTCTACATTTCCGCTTTACTTGATGTAAGAACTCTGAGGCCTGCTGTTGTCACGCAAAATATTCTTTTGTGGACACCCACTCCAAAACTACCTGTAGGGAAACTGAATTATTCAGACTAAGAAAATATTCAAACGATATTTTATCATAAGAACAAGAACAAAAAAAAAAATATCTGGATTAACTTGAACTATTCGCTTTTTTGTACATATAACCCTGCTTCGTATAATTTTACAATAAAAACTGATACCAGCACCTCTTTTTTTTTAGAATGTCAGAAATTTAACGTTATTATCAGCATCCAAACACTGTGGTTCAGAATTAGTCACTTCTTTTGCCAATGATTCATTATATAAGCCTAATTAGTGGCCGGAGTAGCCTAATGGTCATGGTAGCAGGCACACGGCCGGCGTTTTTTCGAGTCGGGATTCAAGCTTGATTCCACTGAATACCGTTCTCTGGAGCGAATCTTTTTTTGATTGGTACGAGCATTTTAATCTTGAAGCATCTAAGTGATTTTTTTTCCCTACATGGTCATCGGTTTTCTATCTGGTAAACACGGGTGACGAGTCCCCAAGATATCCTAGAAATCCTTCTTTATTTTCGACCCCCTCCCCCTTCATTTTTTTCAAACGTCCAGATCCATAACAACAACTTGTTTGTCGCAATCTAGCCACATCTGACTCTTGCGCCATTAAATTTCACCATCACTCACGTCACTGAAGACCCACCGTGTAGCCGGTTTGGTTTTTCTTATTAACGTCGCACTAGAAGCAACACGAGGGCTATTGGCGAAGGACTTCGTAATTTTGAACCACGGTCAAGTGACGAGGACGACACCTGAACTTGAACCCTCCTCTCCTAACTTCACGCCAACGGGAGGACTTTGGGCCTCGACAGAATTAACGTGCATCAGCTCCGGCTACACGGCAGCTCTTTAGGGGCATCAAGGCTCGAATCCACGACTCAACGGAAATCGTCTGCTGCGAGTCTGAAACCACTAGTCTACGCGGCCACGCCGTGTAGCAGGAGTTGATGCAAATTAAATCTGCCGAGACTCCAAATCTTCCCATTTGTATGATATGAAAGTTTTGACAGAGAGGTGCCAGCTCAGGTGTTGTCACTTGACCGAAGTTGGAAATTAAGAGGTCCGTCGCCAATAGCCTTCGTATCGCTTCCCAATGCGATGTTAAGTGAAAACTAATCGAGTTTCTTTGTCCCATTTTAAGTATACAAATTTTAATTAAAAACATTACTTATCGAGTAACACTTTTATCACTCATCGACAAATAATTTCCAATTCATTTAGCTCAAAATAACTAAACTTTCGACGACTGACCCCTGCCAGTTTTGTGAATTCAAGATGTTCCCATTGAGCTCACACTTCACTCACGACACCTTCATTAGTTATTTGAAACACAGTCGTACGCTTGTCACTTTTCAAAATTTGCTGTAATTATTGTCTAACAGTCGAACGCTTAGTAACAATGTACGAAAGATTGCGACGTTCCATCGGAATAAATAATGAATATATTCTTAACAATGAACAGCCCTCAGAAGACCCGACTGAAAATGCAGCAAACGAACGCAGATGTCCATTTAAGAAACGCAGAATGACAAAGTACGTATGCAGTTACTGCAGAAAGACTATTGATTGATCGATTGTTAACGTCACTCTAAAAAGAAACACGAGAGCTACTGGCGATGAACATCGTAATTATGAACATGGATTAAGTGTCGAAGACGATACCTGAATTGGCATCTCACTCTCTAAATTTTCACACCACGGTAAAAACAGGACTTGCGACTTCGACCAGATTTAACATGCATCAACCCCCGCTACACCGCGGATCTTAAAACTCGAACCCACGACCCAATGGAAACAACGTTGACCGAAAGCTCGCGATCATAACCGTTCTGTTACCGAAGACAACAAGGTTATTTGTGGAGAATACACTTTTAATATTTACCAAGAGTGCAAACACCAATTTGCCCTCTTGACAAAAGTTAAAAGAGTGCGCCGTAGGCGGTATATCACTAGTTGTGATGTTTGAATAGGTGTCTTAGACACATAGAGACAAGTTTGCGTCGGGTTACATTCAACTACTAGCTGTAGGCTGTCCTACCATCTAGCGGTCCCTTGTCTATTATTTAACTGAAATATTTTGATATTAATTTCTTTAAAATAAATAAAAGAAATTTAGAGAAATATACTTATTTTGAATTCCTTATTAAGGAGTCGAATGATTAGTTACAGAGTAACAATAATTTAAAGTCATTTATCTAGGGTTAAAATAATGGTAACAAAAGTACATTTTTACGTTTGAGTGGTTGGGATATGGAGATAGGGGTGCCAGGGCCCTGCATCTGGTATATGGTATGGGCGGTCATTGAGTACATAGTTCGGATCAATGGTTATTTGAACGCAGATCAGTACATTTCTGGCATCTTACGCCCAATGGTTGTGCCCTATCTTCGAGACCTGCCAGACGCCATCTTCCAACAAGATAAGGCAAGACCACATGTTCCACATCGTGTTCTGATCTTCCTCAATACACAGGTAATTCGATTGTTGTCCTGTCCTGCATGGTCTCCAGATCTGTCACCCACTGAAAACATCTGGTCATGAGTTGCTGAGAGACTGACCCACCCCCCCTCGCCAGCTAATACGGTTGATAAAGTCGGGCACAGACTTGAAGCAGCATGGAATGAGTTGCCCATTTCTGTCATCCAAATCCAAATTGATTCCATACCTAATCGGGTAAGGATCTTTTTAGCTGCCAAGAGTGGCTGTTTATACCAATTTCGCACCCCTGTAAGCTCCCAAACTGCTTACAAATTTATTCATTTTGTCTTCATGCCGAAATGTTTACCTACAATAAATGTCTTTTTTGTATTCGTTTTCTTTTATGGTGTTGCAGTTTTAATGGCCAGCAGTGTAGATACTTTCCTAACCGGCTTTGGTTTATCCAACCATCGAGCTGAGGATACATCACATGTCGCGAATTGCTCATTTCTATTTTTCCTAGTTATTATTATTATTATTAAATATTTTATCAATTTGAGTAACTGCCATATTAGTGTGTAAAAGATATAACTGACGAAGTTGGTTATTTCTACACAGTTACTGTAATTTAATGTGGGTATTTCGTATCATTCGTTTTAACCAATCCTTCCTTTATCTGACTGGAAGCTCAGTCCTGTGATGGACGGTTGAAAAAGTGTTTAAGGTAACGATGAAAATGGTCACTAAAATGGCTAAGTGGTTAGGAATGTATAAAAGAAACGATATTTCTTTTAATTACAGTGAGTGAATGATAAAGAAATTTAATTGCACAAGAGCCACATATGGCTGTGCCACGTCAAACAAGGTGTAACTGTGATCTAGACATTTGAAAAAAAATGGGGGGAAAAGATAAAAATTGGTTGACAAAAATCAATTACTTTCACACACAAACATCAGTGATGGTGAATAGCTGGAACGCTAGCATAAAGTTGATAATGACAATTCACGCTTAGGAGAGAATGAAGTTCAATGCAAGAGTTATTTCATGGACTTCTTATGTTCAGGGCTCAGTTACAGAAGAACAACTATAATATGAAAAAAGTTATTTTTACCAGTTGAACATTATTAGCGTCATTTACGCATTTCATCTTTTTTTTTTTTTCCTACTCTTAAAAGACGGAATTGAAAAGAATATTAAATTCAAGAGCTAATGAACTAAAACAGGATTATTTTAGTTTTCAGTATTAACAATGATTTTACTTCGTTACATGACGGTTAGGGATCAATCCAGAAGAAACTTTTAATGCGCATTTAACATCCCACCAGAGCTGATCAAGGACCATTGACGATATATCTCTTGGTTAGAAACCTCCAGAATCTTAGTTGATTCTTCATTCTGCGAGACTTTAACAAACCTTTCTCCTTCTTCAACTAATACCTCAAAATTAATTTCAAGTTCTATTGCTTACTTCCAAGATGAAAAGAATATTTATGTGGATCACGGGATTTCGGATATTAATTGTTTCTGGAAAATTTTTTAAGAAAATCCTTACAAAAAGTTAAAGTTTTAAAATTTCAGTATGCAGCAATTCTTATAGTGGGGTGGGGGGGGGTACAACCTCTATATATCCGCCACTGCTCTGACCGCTTCTTAGAAAACGAAGGGTTTGATTCGGACGCCTGACTTTCAATAGTTCATTCACCAACTAACTTCCTATTATTCGTTTCATCGCAACTTATAAATGTTATTTATATAATCTGTTCGATAGACTTCATAACTTCAATTTAATCTGAATGAATCACGTTTCGTTTTATTAGGGTAAGGTTTTATTTTAAACAATTTAAATTGAAAAGTCCTCAGGGTTAGTTGATGGGTCGTGATATAGCCCAACGTCCCAAGTTTACTAATCTAAATTGCCTCTGTGAAAAAAATAGATGATAGAATCTATCTCTTTCAAACCCGAATCAAACTCCTGACTAACACTTTTTAAGTTATTTCAATGGCAATTTCGGAACTTCTCAACAGCCATAGAAGGCGTACAACATAATACAAATACAATCAACTATCCTTCTATGAAGATAATCACTGGGATGCCAAAACAATCCGCTCATCGCATTCTTTATCACCACAAGCCATCTCGGCCGTTGGTCGGCCTATGTATGGATATGTCACTACGCCCCATCTGCATTTTTTACGTGTCACACACTTCTTGATATTTGGCGGTGTCTCCGTCCCGTCGCCAAGGTTGAAGCGCATGGAACCTTGAGGCGGGATGAGGTAAAAAGACGCCTGTCGGTAGCAACAACACCGCCAAGTAAGTTCGAGTAAGGGGATTTCGTACTTTTGGCAGGTTAAAAATGGAAACTAGAGTCATAGCTCAGAGCTTTTCCGCTTGTGTTGTTGTTGGCGTAATTATTACTGGCGGTCTTTTTCTTTTCTATCTTCTCCAACTGCTGATGGCTGTCGTTTATGACGGTTGAGCTCTCCAAGAAAGCGAATTTGTTTGGGGTAACTGAATCGCTTCAGGTGTTTAAAGAATTTGTTGATGATGGCTAGAGAAAACAGACGAGAGTTATGTCTTGTTTGATAGTAACGAAATAAGTGCGATGTGTAAAAATACTCATTATTCTTGAAAGTAGAGAGCATAGTGAAATTTATAAAAAACATAATGAACAACACGTTTCATACTAATAAATGAGGAATAATATGTTGCTTACTTATAAGTAAGGAACACTTTGAATATTCTATGCGAGGAATATATTGAACACTTTCAAATGGGGAGTATGGTGACCCTTACAAGTGAGGTACACAGCGAACAATGTGCTCCTTACTTATAAATAGGAACACATTGAGCTTTATAAGTGGAGAGAGCTGTGAGGCACATAGTAAATACATAAAGGTGAGGAATACATTGAATGCTATAAGTGAGGAATACACACTAAACATTTTAAGAGGGTAACACATTAAACACTTTTAAATGGGGAACACGGTGAGACAGAGAGATCTAACAAGTGAGATACACAACGAACAATGTGCTCCTTACGTATCAGTGGGGAGTAATGTGTTTCTTACTTATAAAAAAGAATCACATTGAACATAACGAGGTCAGTGGACTCATATAAGTGATGAGCGCAATGAACACTTATAAGTACAGTTTTAAATGAGGAGCATGGAGAGCACTTACAAGTGAGATGCATAGTGAACGATGAGTTGTTTATTTAAAAATAAGGAACGCATCGAACATTATAAAGGAAAAGTGCGGTGGAGATTTATAAGTGAGGCATACAGTGAGCACTTGTAAGTAAGGAAAGCATTGAACATTATAAGTGAAGAACACATTGAACACTTTTAAGTGAGGAGCACGGCGAGCACTTAACTATTAGAGAAGGACTAATCAGTAACATAAAACACAATTCTATTAGATAGACATTTTTTCCGAATGTTCTACATTCAAACAGCAGAAAAATATGTATTTATAATGTAATGATATTTTAGAATTGATTTTCCAGCGAAATCTGTTACTTAGGAAATTATTGATTACTCAGTAAAAAAGCCATAGTTTTCATTTTAAGACAATACATAAGACTTTATGAAACATCCAATGTTTTACAGTAAAGAAGCTCAAGAAGTTTTTAGACATTCTATTATTTTAAACATATTTTATTTTAAATTACACCTTGGTTTGGTTAAGAAAGAAAGGTACTGGTAATTTTGAGAAAGGTAATGTTTCGAATAAAAACACTACTAATCTCCAATTGTGAAAGTGAAAGAATGAGAAACAACAAAGATTTTTTTTTTAGTTTTTTTTTTTTTGTATAAACATAAACCAAACTCTGAACATAAAGGTTGCGAAACAACGAAGCATGAAATAAAAATAAAGCAAATAAAAATAATCATTAATATCCTACAGAAAAATTAAATCTAAATTAGAGTCAAAAATATTTTTGAAAAATATATCTGGGAGAAAAATTTAACAAAACAAGTTTTTTGAATAAAAATAGGTCTCCCCCCTCCCCAATTAAAAAGCTTTCTCGAGTGAAGAGATAATGTTATCGAGTTGCTTTCATAATTAAAAAGCATTCCTCCGAAGGGAAAAAATATTTGAATATGCAAATAAATATTAAATTTTATTTTTAAAAAAACTCTGAATTAATACTTACGAAATGTATCGTGTAGTAATGTTGTACATCGTTTTTAATTTCATTTTCTTAAATTATTAGATTAAAAGTTTTTCTTGGCTCCTGTTGTAGGTTTTTAATCTACTTTTTCACTAAATATTGGAAAATTAATTCTTAATTTATTTTCACAAGCTCTTCTGTTTCGAATTCTCTCAAAATAAATACTCGGCAATTTAAAATTTGTTTGCGTTTGCAAACATCAAATAACTTTTCTTGACTTAGAAGAAAAAAATCGAAATTAGTTAATCGAAATTTTTTTAAAGTTAATTAAAAATAAAATTATAGCTATACATAAAAACAATATCATGTTTAAAGTACATGTAACACGAAAAAATTAGCATTTTTAAATCCGGCATTAAAATTTAAGAAAAACGGAGCGAAAATACATAACAGCAGGAAAAACTTAGTAAGATTACCTGAGCTCATTATCACAAGTTCATCATCATATTCGATAAATAATTTTAATTTTTGTTTTGCTTACGCTACTAAGTTTTATTGGCCGGAATATTAAGTTTGATAACTATTTATTCATGTTAATTGTAACACAATTTAAAAAAGCAAATTTTGTTCTAATGAATTTTTTCCATGAATTAAATATACTTGAACATCCTTACATACTGTACATGACAGCATACTTGAAACAATCTAAAATAATTTTTATCGTTTTCAAAATTACTTTTTTTTAAAAAATAATAAGCCGTTCAAGGGGTAACAAAATAATCAGCTTATTTTTCGTGCTGCCATCTATGTATTTTATTCCAAAGTAAAGTTTACTTATTTATTAATTATTGTTACGTATTTACACTTTTTGTATTGCTCAGGTAACTCCAATTAAATTGTAAGTACTAGATAGAAGAAAATTAACCATAATATTTTATAACATGATCATGTTTTTATAAATGGGATCGTAATATTTAATAAAGTGTTCGTGTTTTAAAAAAGAGCTCGTAAAATTTAGTAAGTATGATCATAATATTTAATTAATGTGATCATAAGCAATTATTTAACTATAGTTTTTTTTTTAAATCATAAAACATTTTTTCTTGTATTTATGTGGAACGGAATTTATTCTTTATTGATATGTATTATTAACATGTATTAGCAATGTCAAAAATGAAAAATCAACAATGAAAGAAGAATTTTAAAAAATGTTGATGTATTAACCTTTTCTAAGCCATGGGAGGTAAACTTATTGCCAAATTCATCGATTTTCAAGCAATAAAGATTACAGTGAGATGAAGAAGGTGTTATTTTAAAAATCTTTAAGGAAATATTATTTTATAAATATTTTTTCTTTTTATATAATGCAGCATAAAAAGCAATAAAATGCGTAAAGGGAACTTAAAATGCGTAAAGGGAACAATTAAAATCCAGTGGGAAACATATTTCCCACCAAAAAGGTCTTAAAAATAAATTAGTTTGTTATATTACTCTAAATGAATCTTGAATCCATTTTAATCCCAAAATTGCAAATTATAAAAAAAATCAAAGCAATTCAAAACAAATTTGTGGCCATAGTAACCTAGTGGTCTAGTCGTGGACTCACAGCTGGCGTTATTTTTGTGGAGTCGTAAGTTCGAGCCCTGATACCATTAAAAACCCGCCGTGTAATGGCTTCATGCACTTTAAATCTGGGCGTAGTTTCAAGTCCTCTCGTTGGCGTGTACAGAAAATTTAGAGAAGGAGGTTCAGGTCAGGTGTCACCCGAGATTCAAAATTGTGGACCAATATCCCTCGTGTTACTTCTTAGATATAAACAAAGCAAGTATTTTTTTTTAATAATACAGCATTACTTAAAAAATTACCTTATAAAGAGCTAAAGCAATAAGTACTTATTAACTCAATAAAATTCCTTGATTCACTATTTCCGATACACAAATTTTTCCTCTGAATAACTGAGAGTAAGAAATTCGCAGAAATAAACGAATGAATTTATTTCATTATTTTTCATTAAATTTTTAGTTCATTTGTTTTATTTTGATTTATTTTAATTGAATTATCTTAAACTGAACACAATGGCGAACAGGGGCATAGACAAACGGAGGTCAAGTCGGTTTCTTAAGTATATTCCTTCATTTATTCTTTATAAATTTTTTATTTTCAAGAAAGTTTCTAGATAATAAATATCAGAGGAATAGGTGAAAAGTAAACTTTTGTAACATATTTCACGAACTCGGTCAAAGAATGTCTCGAGCGCTCAATTATTTTTGTATAGTTTATTAAACTGCGATTGGCAACGCTAGTCGAATTCGGAGAAAGAAAACAAAACTTGAGAACATGGCGATGCTGAGAATGCGTCGAATTCGAACTGCTATCTAGAACGATAGTTCACCCCACCTTCTGATTTGAACTTTCTGTCTTTTTGTGTGTGTCCGTCCAAGTCATTAATAAACTGTTGTAAAATATTGAAGCTCTCCCAATCCTTTTAATGAAAACCTTTTAGACAGAACATTAGTTAATTTAAAAATCCTCTGGTTCACAATAATATTATTATAACATTAGCATAGTATTATTATTATTTAACATATCATTATTGTTTGTTAATTAATTAAATAGTTAGACGCCTTTTACAAATGCACTAAACAGTAAATAAAAAAATACTTCCATACTCAGTCCATTACTCCATATGTATGGCATATCTTTTTCTTATGATTTCTCTCTTTCTGATTTCGAAGCACGTATCAGTTCTGCATAGTTTATCCCCTCCACTATTTTAACATGTTTGACTCTCCTCCAGAAATATTTTCGACGCCATTTTAACGTAAAACTAAGCGAAAGCTTGAAAACATATGCATAAAAATGCTTTAATATGTTGAATATTAAAGCGATTTTATAAGCATGTAAGATTTTTTTTCTTAAAATGCTTTTTTTAAATACTTTTTTTTAAAAAAAATCTTTCACTTCCCCATTGCAGATGAAAGTTCAGATTTTGTCCTCGCTATTCGATCGAAAATGAAAATTGCGATGCCTGTCTCTTATAGCTCTCGTGTTACTTTTAAGTAATTATTAAAAAAAAATGAAATCTAATCAACGAGAATTAGTGTAAATATTTGTGTAAAGTGTCGTTTACGTATGCCGTACTGAGATCATAATGAGTCCACTGTCTAGAAGTTGTTTGAGGGCAATTGATGAAGAATTATATTATACACACATTTGTGCGGGAGATCTATGATAAACACATTTTATCAAGAAGATTCACAAACTCAAAGAAATGTACAAAACATAGAAAAAAAAACATATTACTTCAGCATCTTTCACATCTTCCGCATTGTTTTTGTAAAGCCCTTCATAATTCATTAGACTTCAGAAATAATAAGACAATAATAAGATTTCAGAAAAGAACTAAATAATTTTATTTAAAAGCTATTTTAATTAACACTCTCTATTTATGTATACTTTTCCTCTCCGCACTTGATTCCTAGCTTAGATTTGAACAATACATTTCTAGCTTATCAACTCACTCGCCCAGAATGAGTTACTTCTCGAATACTGCATTTTCGAACGCCGTTTACCATTTACTCCAACGAGGGATCACTTCTAACCGAATTATATCACTGAAGACCAGCTGCTGCAAGTCACTCCAATTTCTAAGATACAAGCTTTTACTGACTACTCACTATCTACCTTCCCTTTCAATTCTGTTTCGCTTTTAAACTACTATCCTCAAGTAAATTCATTACACTTCTTACCTTATCTAATTTGCGTAATCCCATTTCATTTTATTGGAAAGGAGTTGAAAATTTTAATATAAAATCAGAAAATAATTCCATATGTTAGTTAAGGGGATTCTTAAATAACCCAGCAGGACATCTGCTTCTATTCGCGTTCAGCTATTGGTCACGTGACTGCCTCTCATTTGCCATCAATAGTCTTGAGCTGCTTGCTATGTACACAGTTTCATTCAATTTACTTAAATACATTGCACCTTCACCCCACTCATATAATTTCCACGAAATTTACAAATTAGTTTCTTTACAGAGGATTCTAACAAGAATAGTATGTTAACAATTTGTAAAGAATTCTGAGCCCTTTTTCTGAAAGAAAAGAAAAGTTTGTTTATGTCAAAAGAAGAATGAGGGAGGGAAGTTGAGGTTTACAGTGCAAGATCCTGTGTCAAAAGAAATAGAAATGTATTCAAAGACAGAGATGTAATTTAAATCTATAAAGGGGACAAAGAAACCTAAAGATAATCAAATTATCGAAAATAGTTTATAACTTTATTTTAAATGCAAAAATTTCCTAAATACATGCACAAAATTTCACAATTTTAGGGATTATTTAAATTTTCTTTAACAGTGTCTTAAATCATTTCATTAATATTCAAAACATTAAAGTTCGCTTTCTCAGCTTTTTATTTTTCATGTAGGTCACGTACTTAAATACTAAGGTTTTTTGTTATCAGTATAACGGAGATTTTTTTTTTTTTTTTCTTGATCTGGCTGTTTTGCATAACATGTTCGATAATTCTAACACCGTGGAATAAAGATTTAGATAAATATTTATTTTTTTTTAAAAAAAAATCTACAAAACTCGATGTAACAGTTTTTTATTGTTTTTCGTAATGTCTGACAGATTAACACCGTAAATAATCCTAGTACAACTAAATCCCTGCACAAAATTGTGAGAAACACTTGTAAGAAATTGAGCGAAAAAAAAAAAAAAACAGCTTGCAAATATTAAAATTTGTTTATGTAATAGAAATTTTAAAATGTTGAAATATTTCAAAAAATAATTTAAATTTAAATAATTGTTTATATAAAATGAAGTTTTCTTCCTCCAAAAGGCATGTTCTGTGTGTTACCAAATATATAGAATAAAAACTTTTTCTTATCAATATCTAATTTAAAATAAGTTGTCCACAAGATACTAGATCCTTTAATTAAATGTTATTTAATTAAAGGATCTAGTATCTTGTAATTTAATGTTATTTTTATGATTTAATTTAATGTTATTGTATATTATATTGCAACCACTATCAGCATAAATGATGCAACATTTATAACCAGAAATTTATTGTTACTGTAAACAAAAAATGAAGATAGATTTTAAAATAAGCTTCTGATAATTACAGAACAGTAGAAGCTGTAAGGAATTATAAGTGTGAAGAAAGAAAAAAAGATCGTTAGGACATCCCGGGGTGCGTCACCCGTGTTTACCAAAGACAGTATACCAAACGGGAGAGGAAAATATCACATAGATCCTTCGATTTCGGGAAGACCGTACCTATTTGAAGAAAGTATGTACTAAGGATTTAAAAAATCTCAGTTTTAGCTTTAAAGGTTTTTTTAAAAAAATTCTCTAAGAAGTTTTCTAATTATATTTCTACTTTAATATTTATTGAATTAACTGTTCTAAAAAACGATAACATTCCGGTTCTATGCTAATAAACCAGAAATGTAATACCATTGTCTAACGACAGTTATTCAAAAATTTTACGCTTATATTGGAATTTTTTATTGAAGAGATCGTAAAACATTTGTATTTAAATTAAACATGAACAAATAATTTTCTTAATAGATCAAAGTAGATTGAAAGTAAGAGTAACTCAGATAATTGTTTAACATATATAGAAGAATTAAAATCAATCTCTTTTTATTATTAGTCAAGAAAAAATGATATTGTTGCGAAAATTCTTCTGAGTGTTTGGGAGTGAAATCATAGCGACAAATGATGCTTTATTCATAAATCTTCAGCACAGACATCACAACTCGAACGATCACTGTAAAAACAGAAATCACAGCACCTGTACGGATGAGTGACACAGGTACAGGAACCAAACAACACTTTTTTGGACAGTCACGGTTATATCATCCCCATTCAGCTCACCAGCTTATTAGTTCTCACTATGGACAACCGCAGTAGTAATACAATGCACCTCCAGACCAGGCCATGACCATTCCCGGCAGATACACGATGTTTCTCTGAAAATTCAGTAGATACGCTGCACTTCCAAGGGCCGACAACTTTCAGACAATTTCCAGATCGATCTCCGCAACAGAGACTCCAAAGACAGCCTGCGACAGTTCCGATAGATTCACGCCGAATATCCAGCATATTCACTCGGCCACGCTACCCTTGACAGATCCACTCAGCCGTTTCCAATCCGTTCCCAGATTGGTCTCCAAAGCAGACTCCACAGACACACTCGTTCATGCAAACAGACTGATTCCATATACAGACCGATTCCACTCTACGTTGACGTTGAAGTTCAATGGGCGCCCAGAGCGCGGAGCGCTCCACAAGCCCAAATCTTGCAAAATAAAAGTCTCTTTGGAATGGTGGATGTTTATAGTAGTGGAGAAAGTCCTTGTTGATTTTGGTTGTAAAAATCTTGAGGATTGGATGGAGAGAAGCAAAGATAT
>BMAW01082967.1:535735-636578 GCA_019974015.1 Nephila pilipes | reverse complement strand
ACTGTTCTTTAAACGGTTCTTAGGTTATTTACTGTTCTTTAAACGGTTCTTTAGATTCTTCGAACGAAATCTCAAAGATATTCTAATGAATTTAACGCCATGTAATTATAACATATGATTACTTTACACAATTTAGGAAAAATCAAATCGATTGAATTTTTTAAGAAAAATCATTTTTTTTAGTTTAACTAATTCTAAATTGAACACCATTTTCTAATTTTATCAGCAGATGGTGAAAATAAAGTATCTTTGCTAATTTCTCCATACAAGTATTTTTTTTATATATTTATAAACTCAAAGTTGATATTGGTAAAAATAGAGTTTGAACTATTTTTATATCATGTAGTATATTGTTACGAAAATTTCTTCCGCTGGCTGTGTAAGAGAGAAATTAAGTTCAACTAAGATGATAACCACAAATGAAGCTTTATTCACAAATCTTCAGGATGACACATAGGTATCACAGCTTGGACAATAACAGTACAAACAAGATACACAGAACTTGCACAATTTAGTGACACAGATAAAGGAACAAAACACACTTTCATGGCCAGCCACAGTTATAACAGCAATGCTCAGCTCACCAGCTTACCAGTTCTCACTACGAACAAACTTCCTTAATATTACACTGCACTTTCAACGCTGACTCTTCCGTCTCCCGGCAGATACACTTGGCTTATTTTCAACTTCACCTGGCACGCTTCACTCGAAGGGCTGACAGCTTCCAGTCGATCACCGCAAATGGGACTCCAAAGATAGACTCTGACAGTTCCGATAAGTTCAGACCGAATCTTCAGCAGATTCACTCGGCCACGCTATCCTCGACAGATTAACTCAGCCGTTTCCAATCGATTCCCCGATTAGACTCTAAAGCAGACAAACTGATCCATCACTCCTTCAGGCTCTTGGAGTATTTATTCCTGTCTCGGCCAGGCATGACATCACACAGAAAATTCATTAAAAGTTCGTAACTTTCTTCCCGTTCAATATTCCCACACATTCGAGATCTTTCCATTTTTCGCCAAAATAATTGCCGAATCCGTGACCAAGGCTAAGGGGTCATTACTTAAACTTCCCTCGCTGACTGATGACTCGCTGTAAATGTTTCTATTCCTTCACAAGAAAACCGCCGCAGGGAAGCGTCCTCTCATTTTCACAACACACACAGTATTGTGAATTTAATATTTTTATAGGAAAAACTAATTAACAATTTCACTTTTAATGGTTTATTACGCAATGTATAATAAATTACATTACTGCACACAAAATGGTACATGAATGTAATGTCTGGGTATTCATAAGATGAGCACTTCGGTTTATTCGAAGCCATTTATTCTTATATACAGCAATTAATATGTACAGACACTTGAATATAGTTAATTGCGAAAAGCGTAAGTAATGTTCACAATACAAATATACGAAGACAGTTCATTTCAGTCAGGAGGTTGTGCCCCATGCACTTATTCGGTAAAAATTTATAGACGAGATATCACAGACACTCCGTGTGTCTACTCCGGTTCCGTAATGGCGTCTATCCGCGCAAAGCGTTTCCTCCCGCCTAGTGGAATGTTGCTCTGCCGGTAGCAGTGCCTTCTGGTGGTGAGACGTTCTATTGCCGCGTTCTGGACGATAAGTCAAGTTCCGTCTCCAAATGAATATGTTTTATATTAATTGGAAGAGAATCTGTAATGATTAAATGCTAAAAGTGCATAAACTTGTTTAATTGTTTTCTAAGTTTTTATTTAAAGGTACACGTGAATTATATTAAAATTTAAATTCATATTCCGCTCTTATTTGCTTTCCTAAAAAATAATGTATATAAACCTGATGTAGTTAAACATTTTTGATTTAGTCTTACTTTATAAGCTCTAAAATGTGTGTTGATAAACAAAAATATTTTTTAAAATAATTATAAATGCATAACGAAAATTTTTATGCACATCATATAAATGCTTTTAACGCTTTTTTAAATACCTAATGAAAATGAGAGATATTAAAATTGGCCCATAAATTTAAAACAAAATAACTTAGCTATAAATAAAAAAAGTACAATTAAATGAAAAAAAAAGAATTCAATTTTTGATTCCATTTGGATGTGGAAATTGAATACGAAACAGACAAAAGAACCAAAGATCTACTATTCGGAGCGACCCATTCCAGTTCAAAAAAATTTATCCTAATCATTACTTTTCCTCAACCTGTTTTGGTAGGTCTACTAAAAGACCTACCACAAAAGGTCTTCTAGTTCTAAGACTTGTTATGCCTGATCTTGTACCTGCCTTCGGAAAGAGCTCGTTCGGATGAGTTTTTTTCGCCTTCATTCCAGTTCTTCCAGAACCGTTCGATTCAGTTCATTCGTTCTTATTATTTTCTAGCTACTGTGAGTGCTATCGAAGGCTTGTTCATGAGCACCTCGGTTAATTGGAATTGAGGGAGGGAGGGATAGGTGTGTGTCGCTAGCCCTGTTAGTCAAATGGAGGATTCGATAGCAGCTAGACTAGCTTTCTGCGAACATTTGCTTACTTCCAGTACGAGTGATGACCTCCGAATGGCGAAAAATGCTGGCACTATTTTCGGTTGAGTGAGTAATAGTGAAGCTAAATGAATCAAGATACAGATGTGGCTATGCTGCACCAAACAAGATATAGCTATCCTAGACGTTTAAAAAAATGGAAAAAAGATATAAAGTTTGACAAGAAGGAGGGTTGAACATACAGAAGGATCGCTACGGTATCCCAGGTGCGCGTCACTCATATTTACGAAAGACAGTAAACCTCAAGGGAGAGAAAAAGATCACTAAGGGTTTCTCGGGGTCATGATGCTCGTTCCTACCCGGAAGAAGGCTTCTACGACGTGTACAGCCATCCGTAACACGTCGTATTGTAGAAAGTTGTATGAGATGTGGCTGTTAACGAGACCAACGCTATTGCAGAAGTACGCATGCGCCATACGACAGCTGTTTAGCGCGAAGTCTTTTCTTTTGAATGCAGTGCCTCTCGTTTCTGTAAGCAAATCCGTATACCCATAGCCTTCGTTCGCATTAGTTATTATTTTTTCCTTGTTTCGCTTGAAAAATGATAAGTGAGCAATGAATTATTGAGAAATTTTACATAAACTTGGAAAAACCGCAACTGAAACTCATAACTTATTAAAAGAAAAGTATGGCAATAGATGTTTATCGCGTGCACATGTTTTTGAGTGGTTCAATGGTTTTCAAAATAGTCGATATGACGTTGAAAATGATTCATGCCTGGATGCCCTTTTACGTCAAAAACGGATGACAAAATCAGTAATCTGACCATTCGTGCGATTGCTGAGAATGTAGGAATTGACAAATAATCTGTACGGCAAGTTTTTCCATCAAGATAATGCCCCGGATCATTCCCCATTGTCTTTCAAGAGGTTTCTAGCGGAGTACAGTATCCCAGTGTTAGATCATCCACTTTATTCGCCAATTCTTGAGCCACGCGACTTCTATCTGTTTCCTAAAAGGAAATCTGTATAAATAGGAATACGATTCGAGTCTGTTTAAACTGTGAAAGAGAAACGGCACGTGTCCAGAAGAAGAGCACAGATTTCCAGCACTGTTTCAAACAATAGAAGATTCGCATGGAATGTTGTAGGAATAGGGGAGGGATGTATATTGAAAATAATAATAAGTAAATATGTATGAAATCAAAATAAAATGGTTAACAACATCAGTCTCGTTATTTACTAGCTTCACCTTGTATACCTGGAATGGCAGAGAGGGGGAAACGACAAATTCGGAACAGCAAAGAACAGGTTTCTGGTGAACTGCTGACACGGGGGGGGGGAGGTTAAATGGACTGGTTTGAAAAAAAAAGGTCGTTTTTCCGATTCCCATCCTTAAAGACAACTCACAGTTTTCTTTTCGGATCGCCTCAGACATGATTACTCTTGTTTCTCTTAAAGAAAACGCCTTAACTATCAATTTTTTACTAAAAATGAGGATTTGGTGGAGTTTAGTTTAGTGTTTTATTAACGTCGCATTAGAAGCAACACGAGGGCTATTGGCGACGGACCTCGTAATTTTGAACCATGGACAAGTGACGAGGACGAAACTTGAGCTGGCACCCCTCTCTCCTAACATCCACACCACGCCAACGGGAGGACTTTGGGCCTCGATAGATTTAACGTGCATCAGCCCCGGCTACACGTTGGGTCTTTGGCGGTCAAGGATCGAACCCTCGACTGAACGAAAGCCGCCGGTCACGAATCCGACGCCATGACCACTAGGCTACCGCGGCCACCGAGGATTTGGTGGAGGAATCTTCAACCCCGGTGTTACTGCAATTTCCTCATATATATATATATGGGATGACCGATGTTACTATTATTCTAATTAAAGAATCAAATTTGAATATCGTACACACATTTAATATTGACATTTTATACTAACGATTTTTGCACACATTGGACGAGACATTATTTCACAATAACATTTAAAAACAATAGTAATCGTCTTTTATCGACACAAATTCACTAATCGTTTTTATGGCCACAAGACATCAACAAGGGCGTCTTCCTCGTTTCGATGACTCTCCTTCAAGAGCATGCTCCCTTCAGTAGCAGAGACAGCGCCCTCTATGATCGGGTATTTCTACAAACCCACCCACACATATATATGTGTGTGCGTATTTTAAATTATTTCTGAGAATATGAATATATTGAGAATTAATTTTAACCCTCCAAGCGTTTTACTTTTTGTGTTAAGCTATTCTTAAAACGATTTACTGAAGCACAGCTACCGGTCGCGAAAAGTTTCTCTTTTCTTTCACAACATCTTCTGAAAAACAAGATGCTTCTATTCCTTTTAAGACGCGGGTGGTCTACAACAACCCCTTGGGGAGGCCATTTTTATTACTCAGATCGGTCTCTTTGTATGAAAGTGAAAAGCGGTTTCATTGCTTTGAGCAAATGTTGCGAGACAAGCTGTGTAACATGTGGCATATCCACATTCCTGGTTCCCATTACTTGAATCGGCCTTCTTTTAAATTTGTTGGTCGATTTGCCAACGTTGACACTCATGGCATGTTCTGGCGTTTCTCTCCATCTAACGATTCCCATTTTTCTATTATCGAATTCATAAATAGAAGAATGTTTTCAGCATCTGGACTGTTCGAGCGACATGCGATCTACAAGATGTCAACAGATCGAGATCGCTTAAATATTTCGGCAGGCTGGGATTGGATAAGGGAGATTCGCAGACGAGAAGCCGATGAAGGTTGATGCCCCTCAAAGAGCGTCAGTCCTTGTTTGGTTCCCACTCGAGATGGTTGTCTTGCTACCTCCTATCACAAAATTCTGTAAATAGCTGTACATAACCGTATTAAATACTTTTAACTAAAAATCAGCATTTTTCTTGTTCTTAATATCTTAAATTATCTTCAAATGGTACTGACTGTTAAGTCGTGTGGGGTTATTCAGATCAGAACGTGGAAGATGTTCGCCCTATCTATTGAGTTTCAACAAATGAAGAATAAAAAATATCGCTTGAAAAAAAATTGGCATTTTAAAATTTGAAAAATATTTGTTTGCTTCAAACAATAGAAAATTATTTTTTCTTATTTAAATTTTTTAAAATTTTAATATTACGATTTTAAATGGCAAAAAGTACCCAATATTCATTGTTGAATACGACATTAAGAAAACACTAAGATTATTTGAATATTTTGAAAAAAAGTAATGTTTAGTACAATGCCAGCTTGGCTAAATTCACAGTCTGTTTCTGGTGCTTCCAGAAATAGCGCCGCGCTCGTGTCGTTGTCACGCTTACCCACGACTTGGGGCTATAGACCAATTTTTTTTTTGCAAGAGTACGAATGATGTATTATACAGGATTATTAAATTTGTGAAATAAAAACTGAGCTATCTCATTCAATTATATTTAAAATTAATTATTTGTTATTTTTAATTTAAATAAATTTTATTCCGAAAAATTATATTTTTCTGTTGAATGAATTTTTTCGGCATGAATCTAAATTTTTTTCCCATAACGCACTCCTTGCAGAGCAACTTGCACTAAGCGAAAATATCCTTTCTACATCTACATTTGTACCAGAGCAACACAGTGCAAATTCAGTCAATAATTTTAAATTTTAATGGGGTATATATTCTTCAAAATGTAATGCAATTAAATGGTAAAAATATCAAATACACATAAAAAACATTAAAATTTTCTATAAGATCTAAAACAAAGCAAAATGTCTTAAAGTACCTTAATGCATACCTACGAACTTTTTTTTTTTTAGAAAAAGAAATTTTTGAGAAACAATGTTTTTAGCTACAATGCCTACTATGAACTATTTTTTAATTTTTTTTGCGAAATACTTATATTTTTACAATGGTTTATGTAAAATTGTAAATTCAAAAATAATAAAATGCACTTTTTTTTTGTCCTTTTTAAATTTTGACCACATTTGTTTAAAATTCAGTAAAACTTTTGACATTTAAGCTTAAGTTCATTCAGAAAAATTCTAATTAACATATTTCACTTATAATGAAATAATAATTATTTTAAAAACCAAGAGTAGTAATTAAAGTAACAGAAATGAAACAATAGAATATATTCATTGTTTTCACACATTCATAGAATTATTTAGATATATATTTAGCGATATTTTTAGATATGTTTCAGAAACTTATTCTATTTGATAATTTTAATGTGAGGGGAAAAAAACGCAAGTTTTTAGCAAGCAAAGAAGACACAGAAAAAGTAATTTGTCCAACTAGATAAAATAGCAGGTTTCCCTCCCCGCCCAAAAATGTTAAAGCTTCAAATCAATATTAATTAAAAAAATGTGAATAAAATCCATTTTATTTACATGTAATGGAACTCCAAAGCGGCTTTTGGAATGATTTAAATAAAACGGTTATAACGAGAAAGCTAGGTCAAAGAAAATATTTAATTCAAACCCAATAAAATCTCAAACCAAGTTTACATACAGACACTTACAGAGGGGGACCAAGGAAATTCTTACTCTCCCCCTCTTGAATGAATGTCTGAAACTCAAGGGCAAGAGTGGGGGTTCCTTAATGAGTCAGAAAATTTCCTGTGTGTCTGCAACCCTCCCCAATTATCTATCAAGATGTTAAACCGGTAAAGGGAGGTAAGAAATTTTGAAAAAATAGTCTCAAACGAACTTGAAGTAATCCTGTGAAGGCGAATATACAAGCCTTTACCACTTTCGGCGAGTTCATGGTCATATGGAATTATACGTTTGGAGTATCTGGAACGGGGCAGGATATTAAGTGCATAACGATGAGAAGGTTAAGTATGAATTTCGTTAAAATATAAATATTTCAACCAGTTTTGATTTACTTTCGAATATTATCTGAAAGTGGTGCTTTATTTCCTATCTTCTGATATAACAGAATGTTTATCTTTAATTAACAAGAGAGAATACTTGTTTTTTTGTACAGTGAATTAAAAAATCCTGTTATCTAGAATAAAATTTTTTCAATGAGGGCACATTACTTTAAGATTAGTCAAAATCTATAAATAATTTTCAAAATGCTGCAAATTGGCCTCCAACAAAAGGTTAGCAGATTTCATAGTAAAGCCGAATATACAATTTAGATTTAATGGGGATGGAGCCTACACCTTCAAGCCAAAAGTGGATTATCATTGTTGAAATATTAACATTTATGTTTTTGGCTATAATTCATTCATAAAAGAATCGTAATTATTGCCAAAATGTCAGCTTTGAAGTACTTTTTTCTGATGATTCATTCCAAAAGGATAATTCTATTACAAAGGACGCTATTGTAAAAATTTTGTATCCTGACATTTGCAAATAGGATTAGTGAGTAAGTGATAGAAAATATTTTTATGGTGCAATAGCCAGATGAAGCCATGCTGTGCCAAAACAAGGTAAAGCTGTGATCTAGACATTTGAAAAAAATTGGTTGACAAGGGGGTTGTGTGAGAGAATTGTTAAAAATACAAATATCACTAGGAAAGAAATGGGAGCCAAAGTGGAAATGCATATGCTCTGAGAAAATTTGTCAAAAAAAAAAAAAAAAAAAAAAAAAAAAAAAAGAACCAATTGGTATTGTTATCATAATAAAGTAACTTAATAAAAATAAAAAATTACTTAAATAAATATTTACTATATATTTACATGCAGATATATACAGTGTATCAGACTTCTGATCAATACGAATAATATACATAAAATTAGTTCAACCATTTCATGAATTTTTTTCTGGTGGAAGTGTAGTTTAATTCCCACCTTTGTGAAAAAAAATTTGTGTTGGTGATTTATAATTTTAGTGAGTCTTATTTTTCTCATAAGAAATAACCAATGGCAACCCTAAACTTTCTCCTTTTCCATTGCATGTTTATCACTCTGCATTGTTTTGGGGGCTAATTGCATGTGCACCTAATTTGTAAAGGTGTTTTGGCCAAACATGTTGGCATTTGTTCTACTGGCACCTTGAATTGAACCTTTGCCAGTTAACTAAATCACTGGACAAATATTTCGCCAGTGGACGTCATCATTCTAAGTACATCTTCCTTCTAACACATTTTACTTTCCAAAGTCTTTGTATTAACTATGGTTAATGGTAGGAATTTGAAAGAAGTGAGGGAATGTACGAGTATGACTAAGTTTTTCATGAATTTAGAAGCTAAACGATAGCCTCTTTCTTATTCAATGGTGTATAAATGATGGATAAATTATGCCCACTTATTGATATCCAAAATGTGGTCAAAACATGAAATTGTTTGAAAGGAAAGATATGACTGACAAATATGAATGATGTAGAGCAAAAGAAGTTAATTCTCATTATGCAAGCAGGATCAATAGGAAATGTTCATGGTTTTTTTTCATAGCCATTTGAGTACGTTATGTTCTTTGAGTAATGACACTTAGGTTTTAAATGTGTAAGAAAGAGTTTGTTATGAGTGAAGATCCCAACCACACATGGTTGAAGATTAGTGTATATTTTGTCAATAAGTTTGTATGACTGATATGGAGAGAGAGGATCAGGAGTAATTGTTGAGGTGGATGAACATAAATTTAGGAAAATAAGTATAGAAAAAGTCAACTTATAAAGGACATATGGGTGTTTGGAGGTGTTGAAAGAGGATAAATATTTTGCTACAATGAAGGACGAAAAAAGCTTTTTGGCTGTGATTCATGAGTGGGTGTTGCCAGAGTACAATAATTTTGGATTGTTAGAAATCGTATTACTGTCTCTTGGATGAGGATTTTGTTCATCTCGGAGTTAACCATAGTCTGATATTCAAGGATCTTAACACAGGTGTGCATAACTAGCTTGGCTGAAGGTATTTGGTCGGCAATCGAGTGCTTCCTAAAAAACCATACTAACCATGCGAAGGGAGAGTTTGATTTGAGCGAATACATACGAAGAAAAATGTATGGTCAATGCATAGATTAGAACAGGGGTCGCCAAAGTGGTCTATATAGACCCCTAGGGGTCTATTTAACAACAGTAGGGGGTCTATCTGACCCAAGGGGTCGAATGGGGGTCTATTGGGACTCGAAGGAAAAACAGTTCTTAATACGCAAATCACACATATCTAACTGCGTACGTAAAAATTTAAAATATTTTTATAATTGACTTAATATTATATTCTTTATAGAAAATAAAATAATAAATCAGAAAACAATCTGCCCCTTTTTTCCTTATGTGTTTTCGTATGTATACCGTGACGTCACAACTTGACCTTGTGACCAGTTTGTGAAACTTTACGACCTTGTGACCAAAAATATGTGAAACTTTACGAAATGGCTCAGCCATTTATGCTGGTGTTTCCAAGTTCGTATATGGTTGAAGCCGGTTTCAGTCACGTTAATTCAATTTTAACTAAAAACAGAAATAAATTAAATGTGGAGCTTCGAGGGGATTTACGGTTAAAATTGACTAATTTCGAACCCAATGTAGTGAACCTTGCCAAGAAACACCAGGCACACTCATCTCATTAAGAAGTAAAAAATCTGTAGCTACTTTACTTACTGTTCCTGATTTATTAAATATTTAGACTAATATATAGTTTTATTTTAATTACCTGAAAATTACCTTTGTGGGGGGTCTATGGAGATTTCGAAAAATTATATAGGGGGCGATGATCAAAAAAGTTTGGCGCCCCCTGGATTAGAATGTATCCAAAGTGTTTATAAGAGCTGTAAAAATCATCTACAAGTCTCATATGAAGGATCCCCTAGAAAAATAAGTTAGTAAATTTTGTTTCATATTTTATCTCATTTAGTGCTCTGCAAAGTTCAGGTTACCCAGTAAAATCTTATCAAAGGTGGGCTAAACTGCATTTTGAACAATAATATATATTCTAAAAAGAAATTTTTTGAATATGATTTCAATATTCAACATAGCTTCTCCAATCAACTATTTCATTATACATAACATAATCCGGTAAAAGCCTATTTTGGGGTAGCCCCTTGGCGATTTTTTTTTGAAATCGCGCCAAGATGGCGCCAAAGCGGGTTTCAAACCCGGAGATCCCGAAAGAGAGAAAAAAAGATGGCGTCGTGCCTGGAAGGCAAATGAAGTACCAGAATGACAACAAGGCGGGTATTTCAAATGAGAAGCGAAAAAAGATGGCGTCGTGTCTGGAAGGCAAATTCTGAAGTCAGCAGACGTATTCAATGAAAAAAAAAAACGCGGAAATCGTCGTGTCTAGTAGACAAAACAACGCATTTGGAATTTCAGTTACAATGAATAAAAGTAAAAATACATAACATAAAGAGGAAACATTGCGAAAACGAATGGATAAAATTTACTGACCTTATTCAGGAAATAAATCTGCACCCACGAACATGAGTACAGTAGTTGATTCCCTAATATTCAACGAACTGCTTCAAAACCGTTATTAGAAATTCTTTTGCTTTCTAAACGCTAATTTTCTCCCTTTCGGGAAAACTAATCAAAACAATCCATTTTCGTCGGACGAATGTCTGCAAACCACGTTCACCATACCAATCGTAATCGGATTATATAACATCTTTCAAATATCCAATTCTATCCAAACGCAGATTTTCTCCCATTTCGGAGGAACGAAAATGGTACAAAATGATCCAATGTAACGGCTTCCAACGGACGCTGTTCAGCCGATCACTATACCGACGAAAACATTTTTTAAGGAAAAGAACCTTTTCCAAAAGATAGCCTTCCGAATTATTACTGCGGATTTTCTTTCACCTTCCGCAAAAAAAATTATTTGAAGCGAATCACTGGACGTTGACATTTTCAATGTACAACGGATTTTGAAAAATCGCGGTACCTCAGCAATCAACAACGTTCGTATCCAATCCAGCGTAAAAAGGAGAAAACAAAGCGTCGAATCCCCTTATATAGATTTTTTTAGGGTTACCATAAAAATTTGCATGGTAACCATATTTGGCGACTTATCGCCAAAAAAAAGTTAAAACGCGCCAGGCCCCCTCAAAATAGGAACTAACCCATAATCCAAAAATCATTTTATAAAAGTTCCAATTATTATATATTTATTATTAACATAACATTTTAAAAAGTATTTTATACTTTGTAGTTGGGCATATGCAAGCATCAAGAAATATCCAATAAGCAAATATTTTAAAAAAATACATTTCCATAGAATAAGGTTATGCTCTACACGAAATGTAATACACACAATTTTTACTTTTTTTTACACTTATAATTAATTCAGAAAAAAACATGCAAATAATAAACACTGTCATTTTATAATTTTTGAAGAAATTAAGCATAACTATTTTGGAAAAAATGCAATTTTGAGAAAAAGTCTGAAATTCACCAATTATTTAATAACAATTTCTATAGCAAAGGGAAAAAAATTATTATTACTTTTCATTTTGGAAGTGGCCAAATTTTAGTGCCAATTGCCCCAAACTAAAAAGTCAGTAACTTTATTTGCAAATTAACAAATATATAATATACCTTTTATAAGGAAATTTTGTCAATATTATTAAATACTTCTACTTTGAAAACTTGCAAAAAATGCAGAAATAAAAATCAGCGTAAATTATTATGTAAAATTTGCTAATTTACATTGATGAGTTTAATTTTCATTAAACCTATTATTAACAAGATCAAAATTATAAATGAAAGATTAACACATGAAAAAGGAACTAAGCCATTATAGCTCTGCCAGAATTTAAATATATATTATGAATGCCATCATACACTAAACAAAATTAAGAGTACCTCTTTACCTTAGGAATTATGTATATATAAAAAAAATTTTATCATCTAGAAAAAACTAAATTACTAGCCTTAACCTTTTGATGGTTAGGGGAATCAACTGTTTTTCTCTCTTATTTTTGTGCAGTATTATGACCAAGAAATCACTGGAAGTTTTACTACTAAAAATGTCATTCTTTACTAGCAGTGACAGCTAATTCATCTTTAAATGACAGACTTTAAAGAACCAATTGCAATATATTAATATAATGTATACAACATTTCTTGTACTTTAAGGCAATTAAGTAAATGATAAATATTATTTGTAAGATATTAAATAAAAATGTCTAAACAAACATATGTAACTTTAAACTTCCTGAAGCATTTATTATATTTACCCAAAATTCTTTTTGCGTATGTTCTACTTTAAAAACAGAGAATTTTACATATTCACTCAAGAATTATCTAACATTTCCTTTTTAGATATTTCAATGACTCATGTCAAATTACACATACACACACATAAAAAAAACATAACTAAGATCAAGAGCACTTTCCCTTATTATGCAAAACATATCACAATAGCTGTACCATCTGTATGCTTCTAAACTGACTAAATTCTACAACTTAAACAATGCAAAGGTACAAAAACAGCTCATCAATAAACATTAGGGAGGCTAAGCAAGTAGGGTTTGGTTGAAACTATTTTGGAAGGAAATCTTTTGACAAGATTAAGTTGTCAAAGGGTTAAAACTTTAAATGCATCAAAAGAATAATGGCAGCATATGTTAATTCTAACTGTACAATTTAGCTTTGAAGATTTTTTGATAGAAATCGGGAATAGGATGTCCACTAGGAATTTGGCGACTTCCTGGATAGGTCGCCCAACGTGTGCGACTTATGCATTGAGTATGCCATGATCTAAATCGCCAATTATCGCTCCTAAAAGTCGCCAAATTCCCAGTGGACACCATATTCCCAATTTTTTTTTATGATACAAGTGCACTGTACAAAATAAAATTCCTGTCAATATCCAATTATCCTGCAGAAAGGAAAGGTGGGTAGCACACACAATCACAGTCAATCAAATAATCCATTATGCCCACACAATATGTTTCAACATCATTTCATTTTAGATTTTTAAAGCAGGTTTCATTAATTTAGTATCTAAATTTTTATTTGTGGTGGCATTGCTGGTTGAATCTCTTTCCAATAGAATACCTTTTCCTTTTAAAGGTTCTCTATAAGTTGAAACACAATATCTTTTTAAGCTATTTTTTACATACACTGCATGGTCACCACATTTCATGAAGTATACAGCACAGCAGTAGGAATAGAATATTTTAGAATATCAAGCAAAAAAAAAAAAAAAAAACCCACACATATCCTCCAAATTAAATCTTCCCTTCTCTTTCTTTTGGGGGGGACTTTAAATATCTTCAACATCTTTTCAGATTTCTTCATCTTTACTTTTTATAATTTGCAATGTATCTCAACACCAAGCCATATTAGGCCATCATTACAGGTTTCTTTAATTTAGCATCTAACTTTTCATTTGTGCTGGCATAGCCAGTTCCACCTCTTTGTATTGGAATGACGTCCTCTTCTTTTAATGATTGTCCATTAGTTGGATCAATCATATCTTTTTTAATCAACTTTTCCACACACTCCATAGTTACCACATTTCCTGAAGTACGCAGCACAGCTGCAGGAACAGAATTTCCAAGAATATCATGCGTGACTGAGCACATGTATCGGACTTTTCTTGCAATCAAAGCTTTTTTATCACTGGGATCTTTAACTTCTGTAAAATGAACATCAATAAAATCCTTGGCTTTCAGAGGTTTTCCACTCATAGGGCACAAAACTGATTTTTCAGGTTTCTTCATCTTTACTTTCTCTGAGTCTGGAGTCAAGGCTGGAATCCAAAAACTGGGAAGAAGTTTTTCTCGTCCATTACTAATATTAGAGATACTGCTAGTCGATGCAGAATCGGTAGAAGTTGAAGCAATGGGTTTTGACACGATGCTCTTTTCCAATTCCATAAATTTTTGAGCTTTAGCCTCTTCTTCAGCTCTGGCCAATTCTGCCATTCTATCGGTCTCTTTCTTTTGTTGTTTCTCGTATTCTTTCATGCGCCTGGTGATTTCTTTCTTTTGATGAATGATATATTCAAAAATAGCTTCTTTGTCGTATATGTATCCATTGGGAGTGATAACAGGGTTTCTGCATGGTTGTAAAGTTAAACAGCAACAATCGAAATCTTTCACCGAATCTTTCCCGATTCTATTTTGGATAGTTCCATAACCTCCAGCTTTATTATCTTTTTTCTTCTCATGATAAGTATAAACGGCTCCAGCAGTGCAATTTCTAGCGTGCCTAGTCATATTTCCGCCAAGGCTTTAGTATTCAGATTATGCAAATTGTCAAGTCCTTAAAAACAAAATTTGAGAGTTAATTTAAGTTTTACTGATTCATCAATGAAGACGTAATCAAATAATTTTTAACAGTTCTGCAACAAGCTTAACTAAGTCAACTAATCATTCTATGTTTATTTATATAATTGAAAGCCACAGGTATACAAACATTGTAGTAAGAAGAATAAAATACGCGCATTACAGTTCCAGTGAATATTTCCAGTGAGTAGCAAAATATGTTTTTACCATTAGAAATTCATTATTCTTTGATAAATTAAAGATAAAATTATTCTCATTAATTTTTTTAAATATTAAAAACTTAAAATTTCTCATATATCAATAAATGAAATTTTTTGTATGTAATGAGAATAACGTAAATAAAGACGAATTTTGAGTAAGTAAACGGTGTGAATTCATATAGATGAAACAAAATATAAATTTAATTACTATGTCTCATGGAAATAATTCTTTATCAAAATTTTCATGTAGTGAATTAACTTTATTTTTAAAAAATTCGAAAGTGTAGAAAAAAATTAAAATTGGATCATTTTCTAAATATGGCAATGAGCACTTTGGCTCAATAAAATAATGAATGTCGGTATTTGTTGATATAAAAACATTTAATTTTTAGAGGTAAGTCCTTTACATAAACAATTAAAAAAAATTCCGGTTTTCAATAATTATCAAATATTCTATGAACAAAATTTCGTTTTTTTGTCATCCAATGCAAAATGTCATTATATTAATCTATATTTTTTATTAAATTGTTTAAATTAAACTAATTTTTAAGACTGTTATGAAATATAATATTTTTCTATTTCGTTTTCCTTGTCATTTCTTGTAAAAATATCTTCAAATTCTCCTCTCATTTGTAATTTTTTAAATTGAATTAACGAAAATCATATAACGTATTATGAAAATTGTGGGCGGCTATTTCTGTATAATCGGCGTACAAACTTAATTAAATAAGTTTTTAGCAAAAATTTAATATCCATGCAATTTTTTCTTTTCTTGATATTGAAGATTTTATGTTTTTTTTCATATGTATGTAATTTTTTCACAAAACCGAAAGTAAATATCTGTCATTCGTTCACTTAATGGTTTGTTCCGGATTCTTATGTTATGCACAACATTAAATGTTCTAAAAGTTATTACAGTGTATCTGCTTTTTTTTTTTTTGCTTGCTGTTAATGTAAAATGGTGTTATATTTGAAAAATTGATTTTAATGGATATTAAAGTTTTTTCCTGTCATTTTAGAATGTTTTTAAGTAGTTTTATTTTTGTGTGGATTGTTCTTAGCAGCATGTGTATTCTTAGATTATGAAATGTAAAATTTCCGCAAATTCATCTGTCTCTTGTTTACATACGTTTTTAGTAAACAAATAGATTTGTGTAACATATGCGCTGAAATAAAATGGATGGAAAAACTTCAGTTTTGAATTTAGAACAGTTTTGATCAATGGCTGTCCATCATATTTTTTGATATTAACTATCACCCAGTGGGCTTTTTGTGTATTTGTATTTATCTTTGATGACATAATTATTTAAGTATTAAAAAAAAACTGCTGGCATTTTTATTTGCAGTTATATAAATGAAACTTTTTTGCCTTCCAAGTTTTTTTCATCCTTTAACAAAATTGTCTCTTTTCAAATTAAATTGCCTTCTGTGTTCAACTTTTGGGTATTTTTCCATTTCGCCAGCGCAGGCGATAATGTTACCAAAAATGTTATAACTGACACTAAATGGAATATCTTTTTAATGTGTATGCTATGTATTGTCACCACTAAAGTCTGCTATGCGAGATTTGCAATGTCGAAATGGAAAAGTACCTACTTTTACATATACCTGCACTTTTTTCTGATGTCGAATGAATTGTGGAATTTAAATTCTGATAATGTTAAATAGGATAATTAATTACCTCCAGTGAAAATGTCTATGATTTTACCAAATACATAAAATTAAATCCTCTTAAAAAAGTAAGTATGTAGTAGTATGATGGGATCCGTTTTTAAATTAAAAATGTTATTGTGTGATTAGCATTTTTTTCCTGTCATTCTGACTCTTTTGGTGATTGTGATAAAATTGACCTTATTTAGAACTTGTGGTCATTTTAGGATTTTTGTGTTTGCATAAATACAGCAAAAAATAAATTTGGGCATTATTCATTTTTGTCAGCCTATTATAAAGCATAGAATGTGATAGCTTATTGATATGTAATTTGAAATGTGAGCTTTTCTACTTATTCTGAATATTATTATTACAACATCAAATGTTCATGCATATTAGTACGGTTTCTATGTACTAAGTCTAGCAGAATTAGTGTTAGTGAGTCAGTGTGATAATTTACAAATATATATTCCAAGAGTAGGAATTCATTAAGAATTTGATTTATTCTAAGTAAAAATTATAAATATTCTTTTTTTTTTTTTGTAAATAGATGAATAATATCAAAAATTTGAAGTTGGATGATGTATACATGTTTGAACATTTAATGTAAAAAATAATGTAACGAAAAATTAAATATTTTTGGAATTTTGATGTTTGAATAATTTTGACTTGAGGTGTAGTGGTACAAGGCTGCTCATTTAACTAGTCATCCTTTTGGTTTCATGTTTTTTGCCCTTATAATCCCTCCCCCCCCCCGTAAATATCTGCAGTATTTAATATCGTCTGTAATTTTCAAGGTTTTTTTTCTTGGGGAATTAATGAAATGGGGGGAGGGGTGATTTGTCTAGTTTTATACATATTAGATACATTTGTCTCTTTAATTAAATGTTCAAAAAAAATATTATTGATTTCAATGAGTGCAATGGGAAAAAAAGAACAATGATTAAACAATCAAATATTTATTGCACAACTTGTGGAAGAAACATATTGTCCCATCTTACACACATATTAAGAATAAAAATAGAAATAAGCTTGATGATGATCCTGATTTTGGAGACACTCACTTTCATGTGTTACAAAGGTCTTCTTAACTATTACAAAAGATTAAGAGGTACATTTAGAAAGACTGTTTAAAAAGTATTTTTCAAGAAAATGTAATAGAAGCCAGAAATCAGAAATTAGTTTTATGATGTTGAGTTTTAATTGAATTTAATATTTTGTATCATAAATGTTTTAGTATACTTTTGAAGGAAAAGTCAGTCATCAGATTATTACTTTGTCTGAAAATATGTATTTTAGTACTCCATTGACTGGTATCAGATCAGAGTACCAGCTGATGACTGAAAATGGTGGATTATTGCAAAATCAGTAATAATACATCCAAACTGCTAAAGCTATGTATTATTGTATAAAATTTAATTCTGTATGCAAAAAATAAAGTGTCAAATATAAAAAATAACTGAACTAAAAAAAATTCTATGTTTTGTATTGATTACTGACATTATTCTGTTGAAGTAGTAGTTATAAAATAATGTCTGTAAGACTTATCTGCCTACGTAAAAATGCTAAGCTTATTGACAAGCCAGAAAGATAAAATTTTGAATTATAGAGGGAGTATTGTTTGTTAATTCCAGTTCTATTTGAGTGTAATGTTCTAATTTCTAACTATACACTTAAAAAAAAACATGGTTTTATTTAAAAAAAAATTAAACTTAATTAAAAGAGCTTATAAAAGTTTGTTTTGTTTCCTAAGTATGAAAAACTTAAATGCTTTGAAGTTAAAGGCTAAATAAAAATAAACTTGAAGGCATATTGGTATAAGGTTTTGGTCAGTGTATAGCTCATTAAATCTATTAAATATTTTGGTTTTTAAAAGTTCTCCAGCTGTAAATTATTTAGTTTTTCAATTTTCTTTGCTTATGTAGCTATTTAATGCAGATGTAAACACTAGTAATATATCAGTGCAATGTTATTTGAGAAGATGTTTAGCACTAAAAATTATCTCATTCATAATTTTTTTTAAAAAAATTAGTTATAATTTAAGCAATTATTTGCTTCTTTATATAGTTTTTTTTTTTGTTATTTTCATTCTTTAAAAATGTTCTTGCTTTATTTCAAAGATACTTATTATATATTGAGTATTTTCTTTACAAAATTCTGTTTCATTTCTTTCGTGTACAAAAGTTATTTGTAAGCAATTAAAATTTCTTGTAGTATTGTTTTTGCCTTTTGAATTTTTTTTACCTACCTTCTGTAAAAATGCAATTTTAAGCAGCAAAAAAAATTAGCAGATATATATTTTGTTTTGGGTAAATTTTATTGTTTAAATGTCTTTTATTATGATTTAGAAGAACTATTACAATTTTTAATTTCAAATGAAGTAATGAATAAGATGGAAGAAAGCACAAAAAACTTTTTTCTGATTTTTATTGAAAAGTTTACTGACTTTTTTTTTTTCTTCACTTTTTTGCTTTTATTACTTTTTGCTATCCAATGTGATTGTTTTTTAAATGCCTTTTAAAAATAGTTATTAATGATAACTTTTCTTTGCAGGTTATGTCTCTGTTTTATTTATTATCATATGAATTAGTCTGTTTAAAGAGCTGATATGGATCTAAAGGACGAATTGGAAGAATTTTATGACTGTCCCGAAATATGTGGCTCTGAAGAATATGATCATAATTTTGTGAGTATCAGTTTTAAATGTAAAATATCTGCCTTCATACTGGCTGCCATAACACAAAATCCTGGCGATATAATGAAATGACAATATGACTGAAAATCAAATTATATGAAATATTGTAATTAAAATGCAATAACTAAATAGAAATTGGCTTATGAACTGTTTACACTCATGTATTACTTACCAAAACCTCAATTCCATCTTATATTTTTTGCATTCCTTGGCTGGGAAATTTAGATTTGATGTATCTCCTAAATATAGGGTTTGTGATGAATTATATTTGTGTTGGTTCATCTTTTGATGTTTTTTTCCCTCTATGTAGCTGCTCATATTCTCCATGAAAGACATCTGCTTATCTATAGGTGTATATATACACCTAATTTAAGAACTATAGGCTTAAAGCTTTTAATAAAACTCTAGAGATTTTCTCAAGATAATCATTTTATCATTATTGCTGCAGAAATCACTGCATCAATTGAATTTTTGCAAACTAATCACAAAATCTATAAAATAGTACCTAATACAGTTATTTGAATGATTGAATAAGGAATATTTTATATAAAGGAGTTCTTGTGAGTAGGACAAAAATAAGAAAAGGAAAGTAAACATTGAAATATTGTACGTATTCTCATTACTTTCATGGGACATATAAAATTAATTTCACACTCTTTTGAATGTATGAACAAAAATTTTATCATTCAGAGTTTATACATTTCACAATAAATGTATTTTTCTGTTGTTTATATAAAACTTAATTTTTTTTATAAATATGATGGGAGAGTGCATAATATTTTCAATTTCAATTATTTCATTATTATTATGGAATTTATGCTTTAAAATTATTTTTCAGCATTCCAAACATTTGGGAATAATGTTTATGTAAATGTATGTATTTAATGATTTTCTCAAATAACAATGTTGATTTGTCTAGCACTGATTTTGCATTATTAACAAATAATTTATTACTTTAAAAATCTGTTGTTGTCACTTTAAAAATATAATTTGTCAATTTAAGCAAATTTTTGATTTGCACCAAAGATGACAATGGATTAACATACATTAAATTAAATATCTCCATAAGTTGACTTTAAAAGTTTGGATTAAATAAATGAATAAAAATAATTGAACTTAACACACTGGTTTATACATTCATTTTAAATGAAATTATATGTAACTAAAAAGCACTGTTAGATTACTGTTACATATTGTGCTATTCAAAACCAATGCATATACTATTATCGTATGTATTCTTTAGTTTGTATTCTTTCTGGAAAAAAAAAAGGAGAGAAAATCAATTTTACCTTCTTTCTTAATTTTATTACAAAGGTGTCAATCAGATTTGTATATGTTAAAATTTACTTTATTGGGATTAGTTGTTTAATCATGTTGAATTAGCCTAGTCCCTAGTAGAAATTTGTATCTTTTTTAATTTCATGATTTTTTACGTTATTATTTCTTTTTTAAATAAATTTGTTACAATTCTATAGGCTTTGGGAAATATATTAAGTTTTGTCATTAAATTGTTTTTATTACTTATCAGCTGTCTTCAGTCACATTTTCTTAACAACTTTTTTCATAATCAGCCCCTTTTGTATTTAATTTTGCTTTCTACTCTTTATTTTTAACCTTTTAGATTTAATTTTTGAGCTTATATTTTAGTATATTCATTTACTGCCATAATACATCAATAATAGTGATTGCAAATAAACATAGTTTAAAGCATTTGCCATGAATCCATATGTCATTACTGTATTTCAAAGGTTTATTATCCTTTCATAGTCAAAAAATTGCATAATGGGAATATTTTTAGTAAAGAGATTTTGCGACATTATAACAGGTAAGAATCGATCTTTGTGTCAATAATTCATTTTAGGAAAAAGTTAAATACATTACATAGCTGTAATTGTGTATTCATTCGTCAAAAAAAAGAAAGAAAAGAAACCCTGGAAAAAGAGTAATTTTTCTGTCTGGAAGACAATAAGGAAGTTCACATTCTGATGATCAGATAACAAGACATAAAAATATGAAAAAAAGGAAATTCCTCTCTTAATAAATATTTTTTTTTGTGTTTTAAAGGGAATAAAACTGGACTGTATATATTCTTTTACTCATGAAACAGTGTTCTAGACTTTTTGTAATGAATGTTTAATTCATAATAAACATAGACACATGCAAAAGGATAACTTTAGATCAAAATGAATTGCTTTATTGTACAGTTATTTTTTTTCTAAGTTTAATAATGTTGCAAGTTAAAGTGGGAATGCTGAAGTTCTTTTGAAAGATGATCACATTTTTGTATTCCTGTTTATTTTGAAAAAATTAGAAATCTTTATGAAGGTGTTGTTTTAAATATTTCTATCATATTTCATTTTTATTTTAAATTTAAAATCACACAGTAGTTCATTGAAATATATTTGATATATAGAAATATATTTGATATATAGAAATTTTAAAATTAATGGTCATAAAATTAATAATTAAATTTATTAATCTGGTTATGTAATTTTTTAAAATTATATAATTAATAGTCATATTGAATTTTGAAATTTATTCCATATGATTTGTATATAATTTTAAAATATTACTATATAAATTATATTGAAACTCTCAACATTAATTTCAAAACATATGTAAGATTTGAAATTTTCTTACAACTGTATGTGTAATACTTTGTATAAAATCATTTCAAATTATTATGAAAGAACTATTCACACATGCATGTTTTACATATAAGATGAATATCTTATTAATTATAAATTTTTCATAAAATTTAAAAGAATTGCTAAAAATAACTGTATATTGAAATATTCATTTTTTAATTAATGCTATTTCACACTTATCAGAATATGAATTCAATTCATATCATTTCTTGGGAAAAGAATATTACAATTTTCTCAAACATTTTAAAAGAAGTTTTAAAAATCTAAATTATTCTTTTAAAAAATGGCATGTACTATTTTAGGATTGCTTTTTGTATCTGTTTAAACTCCCTTGTAATTTTTTTTATTCAAACAGATTTTTGTTTTTTTCTGTTAAATTTTTATCACAATAGTAAATTTAATTATAAACAAACATAAATCCCTCTACAAAAACATTTTTTTCTTTCAAAATTGTAAATATTCTTTTTCATTGTGGACTTGGTGGCTCAGGCAAACTAAAATCACTATAATGTAATTTTACTTTTCAAAGATAGAAATCATAAATTTATCATTAAAAAGAGTTTGGGATTAAGTTATTAAAATTAATTTACATCATTAAATGCCAAGAGATGTAGTTTGTTAAATAAGGTTCAGCAAAATATCTCTTTAAGATAATTTTCCTTTCACAAAACAGTAGGTAATCAATTTCCCTTTTCAAAAATCATGGAATTTTGTAGAAATATGTGATGGATACACCATACTACACTGAAAGAATGTGCAGAAATTTTTTAAAAGAACTTTAATTATCATCAAAGTTTTTAAAGAATAACTGATGAGAAAAAAAGAATGGGCAATATAATATATTGAAAATGAACATATAGATGAAGATTTTTGCAACCAAAAAAAATTAACGAAATTGTTTAATTTTAAATCCAAATATTTAATTTTATTATCGATTTTGAGATTGATTGTTGTAATGAATTCCGATAGATGGCGCAGTAGTTTTACCTGTTGGAGAGGGTTCGTTACTACAAAAGTTTCCCCCTGAAACTAATTAGTCTCAGAGCTTGAATGAAAAGTTCCCAATGAAGGCTTTTTAAAATGATATTAAGAAATCATTTGAAGCCAATTTATAATATGAAATTGTTAAAATATTCTTTAATGCTTGAAATAAAATATGAATTTGTACTTAAACTTCGTTATAATGGCATTATTAAAATTATCAGATTTTAATTTTGCCACCATATACGCGTCCTTAATAATCAAGATTTAAGTTTATTTATCTAGTACAATTTGAAAATGTTATGTTATTGGAACGATAGAAGTGGTAAGATATTTTATGTTTGAAATATGACAATTGTAATTTCATTTGTGAGATTTACATATAGGAATTAAACGTTCAAATTTCATTCACAAATTTTTGCGGGAGATTAAAAAAAAAAAAGAGTGAAAAGGAGTGCTTTATAAAATTTATTTTGTGTAGTATTTGAAAGGGCTCTTAAAATATCATATGTCGAATGAAATTTCAGTTTTTGATTTCGCTTTTATATGCAGAATAATAATTAGAAATGGATTTAATTTCTGTTTTCGCTGGTTTTCAATGCATTTCGTTCTCAGAAAGGCTATGTAATCAAAATTTATTTCTTCTTAAAAAAAAAAAAAATTCTTTAAGTGTGAATGAGTCGAAAGTTTTCTTTTATTATATCCTCCCTTCTGGCTGAGTTTAAATTACCATAATTATAGTATTCAGAATTCTTGAAGAGTCACCGCAAATAATTTGGATGTACAGTGATATTTGACTGGAATCCGTTTTTGTTCGACTTAGGAATGTTGAACGATTTCTGAAAGATCTGTAATCATCTCTGGGGGTTTTCTACTTCGCACTGCAAAATATTCCCCTTGAAATGGTTGAAGCTTCAATAACAGTCACACTGACTATGTAAATAATGTTTTCCAACATCATAACCGGAACTTAAAATTTTTGTTTTCTTATTTCTGTTCAAAATATTTTTGACTTAAATTTCCATTCTGCCTGTAAAATTGTGTCATTGATTTTTTTTTTAAGGCAGAGTTTATTCGGAATGCATTTTATTGTAAGTATTTTTTGATTTGAAAATTGTTTACCTCCAACTATCATTTTCATTATTATTCTGAATCACGGAAAATATTTGAAATTGCTCCATTTTTAAAATCAATAACTTTTTTTGTAGGATAATAAGCTATTGAAATATTCTCGAATAAAATAGTTTAAAGCTATTTTCGGCAGTAAAAAAAAAAAAAAAAAAAAATCCAAATGCGATTATATATTTTAAAATTAGCATTGTTTGTTTTAAAGGAAATCCAAATGAGACAGTTATATAGTAGAATTCAATAAGATTTGTTTTAGAATATTAGATTTAGAATTTAATATTCTTAAACAGATTTGTTTGAATAATTTTGGTTTATTCAAAAATTTCGATTCTTTTAGAAATGTAACGAATGAATTGAAAAAAGAATTTTTTAAATTTAATTTCTTAATTTTTTTCGAATTTTCTATAATTTAGCATTGCTATATTTTTTGCATGTGTTATTCATATTCTTTTTTCTTTTTTTTTAAAAAATAATATTGCTTAACTGTCGTTAGAAGTTTCTACAATTTTTGCTTCCTAAATTTGATATATTATGTTAAACTTGGTTATTTTGAATATATAGAATTTTCAATTGTGCATTCATCCTCCCGTTTTAGCAATCCGTTATAATACGATTAAGAATCTAATTCATTTATCTTCACAACTGATATTAAATTCAGAGTTTGCTATTGTAGAAATTCTGCTTTAGCGTCCTTATGAATATATTAGTCTTCGAGATCTTTAATGGGACCAGCTGGCATTGCAAAAGAGTTCAGAAGGATTATATCGAGTAGGTGACATGTTGAAAATTCGGATTTCATCTTTCTTGATAAATAGGACCTGTAATTAGCAAGTCTTAATAACGAATTTCTTTAAATGACAGGTTATTAAAATTTCATCTTATAAGTCATTGGTGAAAAAGCTGCTATTTTCACTCCCGCATTTCTTCTTCGAATTCAAGTGGATGTTTTAATGACACCTTTTCTGACAGATTCGACTCAATGAACGTTCTTGCCATTTTATTCGCGACCGGTTGACACGATTATGATTATCATGATGATCGCTCCTCGAAACTTCGCAATTAATGTGTTCGAAAGAACGACGAATTATGGTTAGGTTGCTGTTTTAATTAGGCTACTTTGCTTTATGAGTATGGGCATACGGACATCTAATTGAGGAAAGAAATTCTGAAAAAAGAGAGAGAGAGAGAGAGAAGATGCAAATAATTACGATTAGAGTTAGCAGAAAACAGGGTTAGGTTATTAGATTCGATCGTGTCAGGATGGACTTTTGGAATTTTGTTCGTGTTCATTTTAGGATCTCTTTTCAAAGGATTTTATTTTAATGAATGCGATTTTCGATACTTGTTCATTGTGATTTGGAGAAAAATATCAATAAAAAAATGGGTGAACTTTCATGGTTATTTATATGCAAATTCATTTTTATTCCGGTTTTTTTTACATGCATTACGGATTCTTTTACTTCGCTGTTATCTTTATAATTATAAATGCTAACCTCGAATGTGCCTTTATCTGTGAAGAAATAAGGTAAATTGCGATAAATCTGTTTGAAATATTCATCTGTTATATAACTATATTTTCTCATTATTTAAAACCCACATTTGCTATTTTGCAGTTATTTATGATATTTACTTTTACTCAGTAGATATGCTTTAGGTCAGCTTTTTTTCCCGATTTAATATTCATGTAATGATTTTTTTTTAAATCTGTTTTTACTGTTATGTTATTTAGGAATCGCATTTTTAAGTTTAAGATATTTATAGATTATTTCATTTTGTTGCCTTGTTTCATTATACTATGTGAAAAGGGCAACAACATTAAATTGTGAGTATTAATAATAGTATTTATAGTTTAAAAGTATTGTTTAATACATGTTTAAAAAAGTTATTCATTATTTCTTTTTGAAATGATATGATTTGTCTCTAATGGAAGCAATATTCAGCTTTTAAAGGTCTCTCTCTTTAAAGTTCTTTAAATTCCTTGATATGTATTCTAGAAAAATGAATTAAGTGCAATTGTAGTAAGAAAAAGTTGTTCCTTTTTATAAATGCAATTGATTTTGAAGTGTACAATTTTTTTAGGGTCTAAATATTTATTTCAACCGATTTAAAGTTAACTGCCATGTGTTTTCGTTTTAGTCCATCATGCTTATTAAATATATTGATTTACAAAATGTAGTTTTATCTTATTATTTCGTTTCTGTTGCAAATTTATTTAAATTATAATTGGTTTAAGTATATATTTGTACTTTTTCATTTATTTGATGTCCATAATCGAAACTGTTACTTATCGTTAAGTAATTTGTGAAGTATAATTTTACATTTTGTTTTGTAAAGGTTCCAATATCGTCGTGACTTCTACAAATATTAACTATTTCAGTATTGTATATTATAATTACATTTAAATATCCTGAAAGATTCTGATATATAACTCCGTTATTTCACATAAATGGTATCATTTTAAGTTAGGGAACAATTAATTTCAGCTCTGGATAACTCCAAGTGTTGTTTTATACCGAATAATCTTTACAAAAAATTTCTGGTTTGATTAAATGGAGATATTTTTCTCCCTGAGAAAAGGTCATCCAATTTTCACTTCGAATAAAAAAATGTTGAATTTTTACTAAAAGTATAACCTCCTGTAACTTTATTGAAATATTTGTCCAAAGCAAAAAACATCAAAATACATTTCCCATTTTATTGCCCTTCAGGGGGTCCTGTTATCTTTAATTTAGTTTCTATTTATCACTGTCTTTAATATTTCTAAAGTTTAACCCTTTTACATTGAAAGCATGCTGTGCTTTGGATTAATGTCCTCTTTCCCCTTGAAGTGGGTTGAATCTGTCCATCAAAACACGTGCGGACTTGTCGATCGCTAATCTTTCTAAAAATCAAAAAGGTTAAAAGCACTTGACGTGAAGCTTGATTCTTTTTTCTTTATTTTTTTTTTCAATGTAGTGTAACAAATATGAAAGATGTCTTATATTTGGCTGATTGATCGCCTGTTTTTTGTCGGATCTTTTCTCTGGGAATGCTATTTCAATCTTTCTTCAACAAGATTGTCATGATAATAAGACAGGGATTTGAAATCGCTGTGACTGGATTCGAAGTTGCTCTGATTGCTAGAGAGTAAATGAAAAGAGTTGAGTTGCGTAATGTTGGATTTTTGAATAGTGATTAGCTTTTTTAATTGCTTTGCTAAAAAAAAAGCCATTTTTAGTTTTTCGCCTTGATGAATGTTTTAATTTGTAAGGAAAAAATAAAAATATGTTTGTGGATTATTAAATCTTCATTTCTCACAATTATAATTTTTATTATTCTTATTTTTGAATTATGTTAAGTTTTTCAGATGTCTTATATTTTAATGCTGAATTTAAATGCGAGTTAAGTTTCTCTAATGAGAATGGCTGTGCAATTAACAATATTTTTTTCAGCATTTCTTCGTTTTAAAATTTAAAAGGATTTTCATCTTGTAAATATAAATTTTGAATTGACTTGTTTCTTCATTATTTTATTGTAAATAAAAAATTTCATTAAACTTAGGTAAATTATTTGCATTCTGTAATTTTTAAGGGATGACTTAATTGTTACCTTCAGCAGAGATTTATCTATATTAATAAATATTTAATATTTAATAAATATTTAATATTTATTAATATAGATAAAGGAATTTGTTGTCCTTTAAAAATGAATATATTTTTATAATTATTCTGCCATATTACCAGGATTGACAGATTTTATTTTCAAAATATTTAAACCATATACTTTTTTTACATATGCAATACTTTTTTTTGCATTTGCATTTGCATTGGCATGTAGCTGGTTTCCAGTGTTTATTGTCATTTTGTTTGAACAATTGAAATTTTCATTCATGGTGTTTTATGTAGAATATTTTAAAATGCTAAGGATATTTTTCCATTATAGAATATACATATTTACATTCAAAAAGAATAGTTTTGATAAAAGTTTAATTGTGTTTTTTTATTAAAGAAATGAAATTTTTGTTTACTATTACCTTATGTTTTTGACATTATCTTCAGATCGCTTAAAACAACTCATTGTAGTACGCGTGCGTCCATTTTTTTTTTTTTTCAAAACATAATACATACTTTGTTCATTAAATAAAACATTTTTATATAATATTTTCATCCGTTTCTTTCTTTGAAATGGAAGCTTACAAAAATGCTTGCAAAGAAAATGGAATTTTAACTTTTACTTTCTATTGTTTTCTATGCATAGGAAGAATTTTTTTTATCGGTATATATAAAAGTACGGTCTTTGGAATGTATGGAATCAATGGTTTTCTTGGAAGCAAGGTAGATATTGTTTTGTCTTGATAAGAGTTTTTTTTGTCGGTTTTAACGGAAAAATTCTTTTATATCGTTTAAGAAAAATGATTGCTATATTGCGTGCTTTGATCAAAGAGAGGCAAAAATGATTTCTGATCATTTCATTTTTTTGGAATGCATATCGTTTTTTATGAACAAGATTTATGATATTTTTCAGAGCAGAATTTCCGTATTTGTGATTGTTTTGTTCTTGAAGGCTAGATTTCTTGCGAATGCGTTAAGGTTCTTATTAAAATTTTGGTTTAACATAAAAAGAAATTTTGTTAGAAGCCTTAAAATCTGTGTTGAAGAACAAATAAAAAACAATAAAGAAAATTCTCATTGAAAAATATTGTAATGACGTTTCTTTGTATATATATGTATGTACGTAATGTATGTGTATATGTTTAAAATTAGAATACTTTTTTAATTTTCAGATATTATGAAATCAGAATTAAAAAAAAAAGTTACTTTGTCAATAAATTTAATAGCGCTTTTTATTTTGGATACCTTCTTATTCTGAGCTTACGATTTTGAAGAAAATTATTTGGCGCCGAATATGCTTTTTTTTGTTTGTATGCGGTAAAACAGGAAGAAATCTGAAATAAATAAAACATTTAATATATACGTGTCTACATAAAATCTAATAGTAGAATATTTTTTTTTTTTATCTATCATTGAATTGATTTTGCTCTTTTTATTTTTACAATAAAATTGTTGAAGGAAACGTTACAGTTTTCAAGAAAGTTTTTTAATATGATCTTTTCTAAGTAGCAACTTGTTGAAATTTAATAAAATTTACGTATCTGGACATGAGGATGTATATATACTTAAATTTTATTTAAATACAGGATAGTTTTTTTTTTTTTAAAAAAAAAAAAGGCTGATTTTTAATCAGTTAATCGAGAAGCGCATTCTATGTGATATTTTTGCAAATTGCTTTGACCACAATAAAAATCAAAATTGCTTATGAAGCGAATAATAGAGATGTTCACGCTTCGCTTGATAACAGTGTTCACACGTGTGAAGAACGATATAGAATTTGCACGAAAACACTCTTTATTGACTATAAAAAAGTTTTCTAATGGCATAATTATAGAGTTGATACCACGTGAGAAAATGTTCCATAAAGCTTTATTTTTGTAATGCAAACGATTGTTTGTTGAAGTAAGAATTGAGAGAAGAGGAGGGGGAAGTTATATAAATTTATGATGAGAGAGGCGATATTGTTCACGTTCATTTTTACTATATTTTTTCGCAATTTATTAAATTTATTTTTATCGATAACAGGTGCGTGAAAAAGCATTTTTTTAAAAATAATTTTAGTTGTAAAAAGTAGTCCAGTTTTATAATGTCCCCTACCCTTTTCACGCTGAAATGCATTAGTTTCGATGTTAGTTAAATGGAAATAATTAAAAAAAAACACACACACTTCGTCATATGTATATCTAATGATTTAAAAAAAAAAACGAAATAGTATTTAAAATTCACATTAAATTGAGTAAGGGAACAACAATTTTTGTATTTAAAATTTGTTTGATTTATTTTACTAATTTTGTAAGTGAAAAAAATTGTTTCTTTATAATTTATCAAAAATACCGTTTTATTCCGTTTCTTTACAGGGAAAAATGAAATGTAATATCTTATGCGTGCTTTTTTCAAAATGTAAAAGTATGATTTTAAATTTGATAATTAATGTAGTTTTTTTTTTTTTATTTTTATGCACGAATGTTCTCTTTCTTATTTATATATACATTTTTTTCATTTTTAATTACAGTGTAAAATGAATTTGAAGTTCAGATGAAAAACTAATAAAATTTTATAGGATGACCCATGGGTTTTGAATTAAATATTTATTTATTGAATAAAGTAAAAAGTAATCAGCTACTTTTAAGGATCTTTTTTCTATTTTAATTATTTTTTACGATATTTGTTTTGTTTTGGTAACATAAATCCTGTTCTTACATGCATATTGACATTCAGAAATTTTAGCTTTTTCGCTTTGTGATTATATTTATTTGAAAACCAAACCCATTCTTCGTTGGATAATATGAGTTTATTTTAAATGTTTGATACATTGAACTTCTTGATGCTTTATATTTCCACATAATTTGTTGGAGTTGGGTAATGAAATATAGAATAAAATATTTAATTATCAAAACTTATGTAAAACTCTGCAGGTAAATTGTTTTAAATGTTAACTTACTATTCACTAATATATTTCGTCATTTGTTATTGTAGATGAGTAAATTTTTAAGATATATACACTTAAAATATATCAACTATATTTGCTCTCCAATACCATTGCCTTTTCATTTGTTCGTGAACACACGGGTATGTTTGGAAACGAGTGGGCCGACTTTCTTGTAAAGAATGCCACCAAGCCCGAAATTGACATTACTGTTTATATCCCTAAATCCTTTAATAAGAAGGTCATGAGAGAAAGTATGGTGGTGTCTTGGAACCTAGAATACATCAGTTCAAAGAAAGGGATTTTAACCAAGAGAATCCCCCTTCCATTAAAATGAGTTTGTCATGTCATCATTTTTTTACCAATTATAAAATAACCCACATCCTCTCTGATCATGGAAACTTTAAAAGTTACTTAAAACAGATTTAATTTGGATTCAGCGACTTCCTGTGATTCCAGTGTTGGCGGCGAGAAAAATGCTGATTTTGTGCTGCTTCTATGTTTGAATGTGGACGCGGTAGCCTAGTGGTCATGATTTCGGATTCGTGGCCGGCGGTTTTTTGTTCTGCCGCGGGTTCTAGCCTTGGTCGCTGAAGACCCGCCGTGTAGCCGGGGCTGATGCACGTTAAATCTGTCGGGGTCCAAAGTTCTCCCGTTGGCGTGGTGTGGAAGTTAAGAGAGGGAAGTGCCAACTCAGGTGTCGTCCTCGTCACTTGATCGAGGTTTAAAATAACGAGGTCCGTCGCCAATAACCCACGTGTTGCTTCCAGTGCGACGTTAATAAAATCTAAACTAAACTATGTTTAAATTTGTCAGCGAAAGAAAGACCTTAAAATTGGCACTTAACGACATCAATATTAATTGGCCGCATGATATTCACCAGCTTGTTTCCAAGAAAAGTGCCTTTCACTATTTATGTAAATTTTTCGTAACTAATCGTAATCCTTCACAATTTTTAAATTTTCCTTTCTCTCTCCTTTGTAATGTGTTTCCTACTTACTTCAGTAAACCCCGTGCGATAATTATTAGTGCACGGGGTTTTTTAGTGTTTTCAATTAAAAAAAATACCATCCAGATTGTCTACCGCCATTAAACCAGTTTTCAGTTTGAGGCAGCTTAATCGTCTTTTCCTTTCTATTAAATTACAATATTATGGTTATACAATTTTTGCACAAAATTCTGTTGCAACGTTCAGTTATATTCTATTGGATTAACTATGTATTTTATTATTTCTTCTTTCTCTTTAAATTTATACTGAACATTAGTCAAAATTTAACTGTAATTAGGGTCAACATTCAAATTGTCGTAATATTAAAATTATATTATGCTGTGGTATAAAATTATATCTACATTCATTTAATCTCTTATTGCACAAAGTGGAAATGTTTTTTAGATTGACATTTATTTAGGCAAATATTTTTTTAAAAAAACTAATTTTAAGAATGTTTTTCACACTACTTAACGAAATAAATAGCGTAACGTTGTTGTCATACCAACGAATGATTTGTAAAAGCGAATCACATTTTTTGTTTTGTTGCAGATAACAAAATGGTATATTCGTATTACTTTTTAAATAATAATACAAATATGAAATACAATACACAATAAAAATGTTTGAATTAAAGAAATAATTTTAATACGGCAAGAGAAGAAGGAATTATTAGAAATGGGGGGAAAATATTTTTGTTATCAGTATTAACCATTGGGATTTTTACTAGTGAATAAATTACCATGAATATATTCTATTCTATGGCGCGAAAAATTATTTTGCTTTTCCCAGAATACCAAAGAAAGAGTGAATTTCTACGAAAATGGAAACTGAATGTTTACCTTACAAAACATTGTCAAATAAAATTATATCCACTCTATGCAACAGAACAAGATGTTTGTCTGCTTTGACACTTAAAAAATCTAAATTATATGCATTATGTTGCCAACGGAATATCGCTTAAAAATTGCCACCGTCTTGACATTTCTTGGAACGCTATTATTCCTCAGGCATAATTGTGAAAGTTTCTTGTCGACTGGAGTTTGTCCTTGACTTTGCACCGTGCGAACGGAAGCTAGTAGCCAGTGTCTTCATGTTCATATTTATTTTACTACCTCTCCAATTTTCCCTCTGGGTTTATTCTTTAATCTTTTCCCCCCCCATCTTCTTGTGTTTACGACATCGTTAAAGAGTAAAGACATTTTTCTCGGTCACTGTTACCTAAGCCTTTCCAAGGACAGTTTCTTTTCTTCTGATAGAGTGTGAAAAAACTTTCACCGTTTGAGTTCGGAAGCCTTTTGGACGTTGTGTTAATGTCGTGATTCCCAGACGGAGATTTTGATTTTTTTTTGTTCTTTGTGTTGTTTCAATTGTCTGGTTGAATTGCTCCTTTTTTTTTGTAATATAGAAAGTGATAATAGTCATTACACACATGTAATTTAATGATTTTTACCCCTATCCATGCGTGTAAGTTATAATCGGATGTTATTGACTGGAGAATCGATTTTGTGATTAATTGAATGGTGAAAGTCTTTTAAGTTTGAGACACATTTAATTAATTGGATGTTAAACTGGTTTGGATTTCACAGTTCCCGTGGGATGGTTGTAATGTAATCATTCCGATTTATAGTTGTTAGTTTTACTTTATAATAAAATCTTTAACAGCAAGTAGAAAAATACAAATATGTGTTTAATATCGAAAATAATTATAGTTGAAGTTTCTTTTAACGAAATTGAAAAATATTGTTTTCTGTTTTTGTCGTTTCAAATGCAATTTTTTACTTTAAAATTCAGAGTAATTTGCATTGCCTCGAACTCAGTGATTTTTACATAAATGGTATTTTTAACAATTTTTTTTCGTTTAAGATCTACTGATGTAGAGTCACATGCTAAGTAAAACAAAATGCTTCCATTTGTTGCGTTTGAATATGATATACCAATTGTTAATACGGTTTGTTTATAACATGCAGTAGTGTTTTCATTAGTTCTTGTATCTAGTACTTTGTTTTATTTAATTTATTGGAATCTGTAGCATAGTGAACAAATCTGAAATATTGTAATGAAAACTAACTGGAAACTTTCTGTGTTTGTTATTTATATAATTCTGACTTTTATTGACTTTTTAATATTTATCATATAGATATAACATTTACCCTTGCTTTCCGGTGTTAGAACCTTTTTCGTGTTCATTGTTTCCCTTTTTAAGGCGTCTTTATCGATAATCATTTAAAATAAATAGTATTCGCCTTGTAGAAATTCTTGAACTGCTGAAAGCCAGTTTCATCATTTTTTTTTATATAGACCTACAATGGTGTATATAGCCATTTAAATTTCAATGAGTCAATTATATATTTTTTATTTATTTTAAACTTTCATTAGAATTCAAGTTTTTTAAGTATAGAACTATGATATCTTAATTATTTTCTTTATTTCAATCAAAATTTTCCTTTCTCTAATAATAATCAAAAAAAAAAAAATTAGTTTTAATCATTTTAAATCGTACACATTATCTTTAATTGATAGTTGGGATAAATCACCAGCTAAGAATATATTTTATTTCTACATGGCATTGGGTTTTACTCCATACATATAAAACCCTTCAACTAACCATTAAAAAAAATCAAAATGCCTTGTGATTCGGCTACTCGACATCAGTATTTTATAAAATTCCACCTAATGTATTGTTTTTTATTACCTTTGTTCGAATTTTATATCTATGTGAATTTGTACTTGGTCTCTTATTTATTGTTAAATTGAAATATATCACATTTATTAGTTATTATGAAATCATACTGTTTTCTATACCTCCCTGGAGATTTTCAATATCACTTTTGATATACCTGCAGAAGGTGTTATTACCTTAGTCTAAAAGATGACTTTAAAAGTTGACTCACTTGCTGAAACGAATCAAACCATGAATCAGCCTTATACCTTTTGCCAAAATGCTTCGACTAATTGAAATACACTCATACACGTTGACATAAGGCAGCACACGACATTCTGCTTTGCATCCGTCGATTGTTGCCAATTTATACTCCTATTTAATATACTCTTCTGGACTAATTCCAGCTGCTATTGCTTCCCTCTCTGAATATTCATCGGCACTTTTTATAGCCTTAATGCAATCATCGAGCGTGTAAGGGTAGCTTTCATACTGTATTTGTATTATTTATGTGGTGCTGATTGCAAGTCCACACACATCATTAGATCCTCTGCTGATTTAATGAGAAAGTATTCAACCATTAAAAGAGTGGAAAACAATATGGATGGAACGGCGGCTTCCTATTTTTACCCCATTCCATTTCTAATTGGATTAATTAAAGAATGCGTCTGATTGTATGGAGTTTGATGACCCATATTCACCCGTGGCTTCTGCACCACGGATTACAAAAGTGAAAACTAAAGCAACTTAGCTTTGTGGCGCGTGAATGCGTTTACTGTTTGAATCTTGTGGTACGGAACTGAAATCGTTTCCGCCTACCCATGTTTATGTTTCCTTGTTACTTGTTATCATTTTGCGGTGCAGATGATATTCCGTGTTTACTTAAGGTAGTGGCGGAGTGTGTATACGTATGTTTATTCTGGGAGCAGTTGTTTCATTTTACGGTTGTGCCGTTTGAAAAGTATGGCATATAGAGGTGCTTTCTGATAGGCTTAGATTATACATTTTATTGTATCACGCGGAATGTAATGAATGAAGATTATTTTTTGTAAAATTTTTTTCTTGTAGGCCAATAGATATTTTCCTTCCTCTGTCATTTTTTTAAAATTTTCAACCCAAATTGGAAATTTTGAAAAATAACCCCGAGTTATTAAAACTTAGAAATAGTAGTTAATAAGTGAAATGCTACTCTAGTATTTATATTACCGCGAATCATTTAAATAACGTTATTTGAATGATTATTACTGAAATATGAATTTGATTACTTGTTTGAAATTGTTTCAAAAAGAGATATAAGTTTTGTTAAAACATTTGGAGAAATTAATGTTATTTCTCGACTGTACTTTATTATATATTTAAAATCTTTTATACCGTTTTCTCGAGTTTAGTTGAATCCCAAGGATATTTTTTTCAGTTTTATTTGTATTAAACACAAAGCTGATTTTTGGAGCACGGCTTAGGATTTTAAATGACTGTTGCAAATTTAATGATAGAAGAGGACTGACTTCAAATGAAGACTGTGTAGAATATTAGAGACAATAAAAAAGGGGGAATCATTTCAAGATTAGATATTTTCCTTGCAATTTAAATGATATTGTTTTGTCCAACTGATATGATTTCTCTTTGGTTGATTACAGCAATTAAGTTGTTTAAGTTGTTTGTTGTAAACGTTTGTTAAGTTTTTTTATTAATTTTCTAGTATAGAAATGACATAGGTTAATCTCTGAAAATTAAATTGATACGAACTTTTTTTTTGTATGTGTGTAAATCAAACTGAATGTTAAGAAAACTTCGTCTTGAAATTTGTTTCGTTATTACATTGATTCTATTTTAATAACTATTGTTTTATAAGGCATTAAAAGCATGTTGAGGATACTGAAATAGTTATCTTTTCCCTTCTTTTTCAGAATGAAAATTTATCTTTCAGGGAAAAGAAAACAATAATTTTTATAAGAAATGACTTATTTATCCAGTGATGCGCGCAGTAAAATATTAAGGTGTTATTTTGCTCAATATTTCTTTGATCACTAAGTGCGAGAAGTTTTCTTTTAATAGAAGTGTAACAATGGCATTTACGTGGTTAATCAATAATGGATTTATGATCAAAATAACTACGCGCAATACTTGGAACTTTTCTTTTAAAGTTTGAAAATAGGCTCTTCATGCCCTACAAACTCATTTAAGAACTGATAAGAAAAGTGTGTTTAGTTATACAATAAATAAAAATTTTTTATATATATAACTAATGGGATCAGTAATTTATAAAAAGTTTTAATTTCTAACACATTTTCTGTCCTCGATTTAAACATGATACAACAAAAACGCAGCGCTGCTTGTTATTTTCGTCATGCGGCGTATATCTTTTCGGTTATGTACAATCATAATAACTTCTTATGAATTATCATTATTTAATTTTCGCTTAAAATGTTATTTTGGTTTTTATAAGTTATTAACTTCATTTACTGTTGTATACCAGTAAAAATATTATCGATTAATTGTTATCCCTGTATCTCCTTGGAAATGTTTCCTTGAACATACTTTTTCATTTCCCAAAGATAAAACTATTTTAAACGTAGAAATAGTTTTAATAAGGTGAAACTTTTTTTATAAACATATTACTGGTCATTAGTTATTGATGAGAAATAATGGCCTAAATTTTTCTTTGTAATATATGAGTACCATAATGATTAAATTGATGATGTGCAATTTTTTAAAATCAAATATCGTGTGGAATAATGACTAATGTTCATCGAACCCAATCGAGTTTCAAGTCTGTCTTTGCCTTATGTTAATTAATAGATCCAAACACGGAATAAATTTTCAAATGCTGTGATAATGTAAGATATTTTGTGATAACAAGTGATAATTTATTTTTCTCGTAATATTAATGATTTTCGAAATTTTTATTTAATAGGACTGTCACATAAGAATCTATAAATAAGTATATCATTTCGCTTTGATCATTTGTATTGCAACATTTTAATTCGTCATGTTTTTGCGAACATAGTAACTACGTTTCTAAATCTGACATGTGATTTTACAGTAGGAATTACTGCTTTTCAGTTGTATCTTATGGGAACGAAAAACTATTGCAATAAAAGGAAGCGTTTGTGTGTGCGTGTATGTGTGTGAATGATGTAGCGGAAAGATTACATAACCCAGGAGCATGAAATTAGGTACAATGAATATATGGTATGCACTTCGAAGCCATTTTTCAAAATTCGCTTTAGATTTTTAAAAATGGGATGTTAAAATAACTGATGAGGCAGATTTTGTCTCCTGTTTCGCATAATTTTGCGCATATTACGTCATGATGGCATGGTCTTCGTCGCTTTTGGCTACTTCACATAGTTTTTTTTTTTTTTTTTTTTTGAAGATTATTATATTTATTCATTTGTTTGCTGTTTATAGCAATATAGTGTAACTTAGAGATTGTTATTTTTATATATTTGGTTTACTTTGTTGTACAGTTACGAGTCTGTTACGAATGAACCATTTATTTAATAATGATATCCGACGAACTGTTGAACCGACGATTAAAAATATTCTATTGAAAGCGTCTTCTTTAATTATTTCTCAAGTCTCAAAATTAAACGTCTTCGAAGTGTAAATTCTTAATGCAACGTAGCTTACGTGTTCTGCACCTTTTCGCTATTACGCTGCCAACTTTTTGCTGTATGGTACTTCGGAGCTCTAACTATATGTCCTGAAATCTATTCCTTATTTTTCGTCTGCTTTGCTTCTGTTTTTTCGCTAATTTCAATTTATTTAAAAACTTTTCTCTTTGAATATATGTTGTTGAAATTAACTATTTTTATTTAAGAATTTTCTTTCATGTTTTTAAGATTTTTTTTTTTTAATTAATAATGTTGGAGCGATATTTTTGTGTACTTTGCTACCTAGCTCTGGAACGAAACGTCGCAAAATTACAATTAGTGCACCATCTGAGGGATGTAATTTTTTTAAAGGAATGTATTTATATTAGGTGTGTAAATTATCCGATTTTTTTTTTGAAAGTAGCCACTAAAGACGTAAATTTTGGATTTTTTAGAATTTTAAATCGTTTCATCCAGAAATCTATCGATCGGAAGGAAACGGTATTTTTATACGATAAATGGAATGAACATCACTGGAATGGGTTTCATCACTTTTATAAAATTTTGGTTGAGTTTTATTTTTAATACACACTAGTCCAACAAATGAACAATAAGTATTGAAATCTCATTTGATCAAAGTCCTCCTATTGGCGTGGCGGGAAAGTTTGGAGAGGGAGGAGACAGCTAAGGTGTCATCCTCGTCACTTGACTGAAGCTCTAAATTACGAGGTCCGTCGCTAATAGCCTTCGTGTAGCTTCTCATTGGCACGTAAATAAACAATCAATGAGAATAATGAACCTGAGACACCCAAGTCATCTTTATCTTTCCCATGAGGTTTACTGTCTTTGAAAAATACGAGTGACATGCCCTTGGGATATTCAAGCGATCATTCTTTATTTTCGATCCTCCTTGTCCACCAATTCCTTTTTCTCCCATTTTCTTGCGTCTAGATCACAATATCACAGTTGCCCTACATTTGGCGCCATATAACTCAATTTTGCCCTTGTGAGCGATAAACCCACTTTCACTCACTCTTATTTGATCAACGCTTTAATTGCGCAGCAAAAAAAAAGGGGGGGGGGGGCCCGGAGTAATGGCCTTGTGTTGTGAATGATAAAAAAAAACATCATAATTAACTTAAAATTTTTAAAAATCCAAGTCTGCATAAATAAAATTTGTCCTTGAGACTGAATATTTGAATGTGACTGGCATATTTTCTTTGTGTAATGTACACATGCAAATCTGTTGCATTTTTATTATAAAAAGAAGCAATGAACGATTCAAAGGTTGACTACGTGTATCACTTCTGCTTTCGATTTTATTAGGTAGTAATGTTATTTAAATGATCTTATCCACCTTTTTTATTTGTATAAAGAATATTGAAATAATTGCATCATCCCTTTGCTTAATGCTTAAACCATTTCGAACGCAATTGGAATGAACCGCGTGACATTTTAAAGATTTTTGTAAGTTTGCTTTTCAAGCAGTAACACAGCAATTTGATTTCTGTCTCTTTCGAATCAAAGGACTTCAACCAGTGGTCTCGGAGATTTTGACAATATTTGAATTTTTGATAGTTTTATATTCTTCCGTTGTATTTTGATTCATCTGCCAGTAAACCAATGCAGGTCAGATAAATAAAAACTATCGTATGGATAATATTATTTAGTACCGTTTACTGTAAATTGCCATTTTAAACCATCGTTATGAAATGCGCACCTCATGAATTCAAAAGCATCATTTCAGAACATATTTTTCGGACGAATTTGACTTAATGTTCATAATATCTCATTTCCTTATGAATTCCCCGAAAACGGATGACGGCAATGCCACGGATGGTAGTTTTACTCCATTTTCACTAAATTCCCTCTTTTAACCTCGTATTTACCATGACCTTCATTCACTAACCTAATATCATGATTTTTTACTCTATTTTTTAACACCAATATGTCCCCCGTCGCGATGATTGACAAACAGGAAGCTAAGTGTTGCCAAGGGCTTGGAAGTTTAAAATAAAATGTCTCGATGTAAACTACCGATTTTTTTTGTATGGTGTGCAAAATCAATGGAGTAGAAAATTGGATGGGACACAAATCTAATTGTCAATAAAAACTATTATTTTCTTTAAAAATTTTTTAAAGGTCTTGTTTTGCTTCATAACGCACATAGTCCAATATCTGATTTGACTTTTTGTATATATATAGCTATTAGATTATCATGGAATATATTGTGCTAATTCAAAATAAGCGTGAGTGTACAAAACGAAGTAGTTTCGTTAATAGAAACAAATTAGAGTAGACAAAACATGAACCGTTCTTACGATACATGTTCAAAGTAGTTAATTTATGCAATGCGTTTTACTTAACAGTTAATTATGTTATGATGTGAAGTTAATATTTCATTTGTAATTAATATCTTATAACGGAAAAATTCGGTTAAAAATTAAAAGTAAACCATTCAATAGTCTTCTAAATTTTTGAGCATCACAATTTAAGTAAAATATATTCATTTCTAGCCATTGATGGGTATTAGTGTCTTAGATGAAAATCTGTCAGTTTTTTTATACGTCCCCAGCGTTTAGGTTATCATTAAAGATTTTAAACCATGATTTTTCTGATGCGTGGAAGAAGCGGTAAACGTATTCCACCCCCTTTTTTATCCCCTTCAAATGTATTTTTTGGCGATATTTTTCGAATATACCCTTTTTTTCAAAATTTACCTATGTTTTCCAGTAGATGGAACATTCCCCCCCCCCTAACTTTTCCCGCTCGGTGAATGTGCATTTTAAAGTGTGTTTTTAAAAAATCGGGATTCGATTACTTGCAATTGGTGGGCCGTGGTAGCCTAGTGGTCAAGGTCGTGGACTAGCGGCCGGCGGTTTTCGTTCAGTCGCTGGTTCGATCCTTGGCCGCCAAAGACCCACCATGTAGCCGGGGCTGATGCACGTTAAATCTATTCGGGGCCCAAAGTCCTCCCGTTGGCGTGGTGTCGATGTTAGGAGAGGGGGGTGCCAGCTCAGGTGTCGTCCTCGTCACTTGACCGTGGTTCAAAATTACGAGGTCCGTCGCCAATAGCCCTCGTGTTGCTTCTAGTGCGACGTTAATAAAAACTAAACTAAACTACTTGCAAATGGTTAAAAAGTAAAGGAGCCGAATTAGTTTTTGTTTCATATTAAATCTTATTATAATGTTGGATGTTTAATTGTTGTTTTGCTGCTTCTATAATTACACATATTCATTGAGCTAATTCATGATTTTTTAGCTCTCCTCCTCCCCACCATGGAAGATTAACACTCCACTACGCATAGCTCTGGCGCATATTAACATCAAACACTCACGGGGCCGCACTTTCTATCTTTACTTCCGACAATGTGGTCGCGATAACCTAGTGGTCATGGTCGCTAAATGTAGCGGAACTGATGCACGTAAAATCTGTCGAGGCTCTAAGTCCTTCCCTTGCCCTGAAGTGTCCATTCAGGTGTCGTCCTCATCACTTGAGCGAGACTCAAAATTACAAGGTCCATCGCCGATAGTCTTTGTGTTTATAAGTGCGACGTTAATGCACAATCAATCAGTCACACCCGACAATTTAATCAGCATGGTTTTATTTTAAAAAATGTCATGTATAAAGAACGAATATCCCGATAGTACGTAAATTCAATAGATTTACGTTAAAGAGATCCCATCATAAAATGATTGTTCGATAGAAGTTCAAAACTATCTGTTTCTTGTATCATGTCACGTTAATAGAGTCGTAATCAAATGTGCAGAGAATTGACTTTACAGTAGAATAATAATTTTTTCAATTTTGTTTCTGGATAACAGGCGGATTGCATAAGTTGAAAGAAAGGTCATTAGTTTCATAATAGGAGCAGATTTTTGTTTCCTTTGTTTAACAGTGAATGAAACTTAAAAGTAATATTTTGAGAAAAACAGAAAGCAATGCCATTTACAAACCATGAAAAATGTTAATATAACTGTGTTAATTAATGGTTAATGTGTAGATAATTATGGTTAATGTACAAGTAATAATAAAAGCTTATAAAGTGGCTGTTGAGATCTGATAGACAACCTATATCGTAGTTTCAAAATAAAAATTAATGTGCCCTTATTCCATTTGTAAAAGTTTTTTTTTTCCCCCAAATCGAAATCTTTTTAAAGTTGTCATTTTGTATAGGGTGTAATTTTTACACGCGATTCCACTTACAGTGTAATGGTCTTGCCTATCGCAAGAAAAAATTCGAATGTCCTTATGTAGGTTATTATTGTTTATATTGTATATTAAAATAAATATGACGATGTTGGACTATTATTTCAGAGCTTAATGTTTAGGTATAGTATCTTTGTTGTATACTTAAATTCAACTCTTTAATGTATGAAAGTTAAATTGGGATTTTTTAAGTCGTAAAATTTTTTTTTTCTGGTCACCGAGACATTTTATAAAAATCTCGGAATACTTTTTATTAATATATTTGAAAGTAAAAAAGAAGAAACATTATTTCAAGATAGGGAAAAAAAAAAAAAAAAATGCCAATTAGATCGTGTGTAATCATTACAATTAATCGATTAAGACGCATAAAAGGAATGTGAAATTGTATAATGTCATTTTTTTAAAAAATCTTATGCCTAAGGCAATCTTGTCTCTCGACCTTGTCCAATAAAATTCTTCTTCGATTTCGAGGAACAAAGTATAGTTCGTTGTTCCCTTACCTTTCATAAGGCTCATATTTCTTTGATGGTTTTATTAACTATCGTTCCGATTTATTTAAGCACTAATGAATCTGCCGGAAATGTTAACAGATATTAGAGGGGTTTTTTTCATCGAAAGTTAAATAAACTGGACTCCGAAGGTTATCAGAGTTCGTAAGAAACATTCTTGACATTTTTTAATAAAAGTATTTGTCGATTTCCGACTGCTGGTATAGTTTGGAAGATTTCTGAACATTTATATCAATTGTTGAGTTGATAAAGAAGGTCCTATCTCGTTTATTGTGTAATTTTTAGAATGTTTTTATTGTTTATTACATCTTGTTCAAGCTGGACGGATTTCAATCCCCCCCTTCTGAATTTAATGAGAAACATAGTTGATGATCGCTATATTTAATCTTTTTAATTTTGCTTACGGCAGTAAAGTACAACTTGCTAAAAAATTCAAGTATTTTTTTTTATATGACATAGGACTGCTATTATTTTGCGCACTGCAATAGGTTATTACTTAAATATTTTTTTTTCTATCAGTGTGTTTTATGTCCATGCACAATACACAGACTTAATTAGGGTTCAGCTTTATAAGACCGTTCTTTCTTCCTTTAAATTAACATAAAAGATATCAGTTTTTCAATCAGGAAGGAATGCATTGAAGATATTGAATATGAAACGTTAAATTATGTCAAAACAAGGAGATAGAATCTTTTTTTTTAATACATCGTAAGTATGGAGTTTTCTCTGTAAAATTAATTTTTTGTGTAGCGAATTACTCAATAGACTAAGCATTTGGTCATTTAATCATTTTAATAGTTCCCACGGTTGCATCGGCACTCCCTTTATCTTCATTAAACAAATTTCGCTTTGTTACCTTGTCTATCGGTCTTCCGATCTAAAATTAGTGGCCCTCATTGGCCATTGTTGCCTTTGTGTTTGGGTAATTACTCCGCCTTTCTTTCATATTTTGAAAACAAAATATGTACCGTAACTGATATTATTTTGTTGATGCTAGACTCCTTATCTGTTGCACGAAACTCGGCATGAGGCGTCGTAAAGGAACGCATTCTATTTTAATTCTCGTTTAAACTAATCGTTATGGTTAGGTATTATATGGTGTGTGCTCCTATGTGATTTTTCTTAGTAAATTTAGGCTAGCATGTTTTGAAAAGTATTTTTTATTTTATTTTCTATTCATTTGTTGTTGTGATTAGCCTAATCGATAAATTGGTATCTTATGAAAGATTTCCAAATTTCTGTTTGTATTTGAAAGTTTTGTAAAGATAAGTAAATGTATAAATATGTGCCTGTTTTCTACGATTTTGTTTTAAGTTGGCGCCTTTTGATATTCTCTCTCAGGGTTTACCTTCTTTAAGTTGGTCTGAGCATCGTAACCTCGAAATATCATAAAGACTTTTTTCCCTTTATAATCATGGAATTTTTTGTCCATGGTAAACACGGTTGACGTGTCCCCGGGATAACTTACCAGTCATTCTCTATTTACGACGTACCTGCTTCTCCGCCATTTTTTTTTTAAATCTCCCCCATTTTTTCAAACTTCTAGATCACGGTTACAACTACTTGTTTGGCGCAGCATAACCATATCTGGCTCTTGCGCTATTAAACTTCATCATTCACTCTAAGGCCGCATAATATTCATAGATATCACCGAAGTAAAACTGCATCAAATAAAAGAAAATGTGTTTTTCTTGAATAGAGGAAATAATTTTTTTTTTTTGTTAATCACTTTGCATGAACATTTTTATGCTATATTAAAGAAAAGAAATTCATTTATATTCTTTGAAAAGAAAGTACATTTATATTCTTTGAGTTTCATAGTTTGTATCTTTAAATTGTATTTGACAATTATCATATTTCAGAATTCATGTTATTCTTGTGTATTACGGGTATTATTAACTGCTATCGTAATCATCTATTGGGATCATTTTTCATATTTTTTGATTTGAACGTTTGTGTTAAAAAATTTTGCGAAAAAAAAAAAAAATCTTTAAAAACTTGGTCTAAGCTCTGACCTAAAAAAATTATGCAATATCTTAATCTTATATGAAATAAGTCGCTTTTTTTAAATTTTTTTTTTATCTTGGCTATTTTCGATTTGGTCATTTTGTAATAAACATTGTATTGTTAAGATCTTTGAATGCTTTAAGGAATGTGTACATCCAATGGCGGATTGAATACATATCCCCATTCAAAAAATATCTTGCATTGGATTAAGCGCATAAAAAACATCGTTTCCTTCTTTACTGTTGTCTTAATATATCAAAATGAAATATGACTTTTTAAAAATTACTAACCAAGTTTGAATACGATTCTCTTTTATTTCAAATTCATGGTTCATTGGTTGATTTGATTCGCCTTTTGATTTCATCAATTCCGATTGATCCCTTTACTCTACCAATATTTGGCCAAAAAATTTACAATAACGTTGCCGATAAATCGTGAAATGTTCCATAATATGATGCGTATATCAATGAGAAAACCCGTCGAATGAATACAAATGTGAAATCTTACTGAACTTTGCTGGTCTGTGTTGTCTGGATCTGATATTCTCCGATGTCACACATTGATAGATACGTTTTCTATAAAAATTCATTCTTTTCAGTGATCTGTACGACATAAAGTATAAATCTTTGAGAAATATAAAGGTCTGAGGAGTTCATTTCAGCACAGATGACAGATTTGGCTAATGATGGCTGTAAAGAAAGCCCATTGTTCAAAATCTCATCATTTCAGGTTGATCGACACCGCTGTTCATTTCAGTAGGTGTTAAAAATGACACCTGTGATCTCTTAACGGGTATTTATTTTTTTCCTGTCTATTTTCGATTCTTGTTTTAGGAAGTTGAAAGACAAGCGCGTAAATGAGCTATTTATATTTGTATTTATTTTTATTGCTTAAGATGTATTCCTTTTTAAACTCGCATATGAATACGTTAAATAATAAGAGTTACATTCTTAGAATTAACAACATGGGAAGAACTTCTTTTTTTTATTCTCTCCCTCATCTCTTTCGCCCTCAGGGGCTTATCTTCCTTAGGTAGATATGCGAATCATGAACCCAATGCTCCTTAGTGATGTTTTTCTTTCCCATGGAGTTTATTATTTCAGGTAAACACAAGTGACCGTCCCCGGGATACCGTAGCCATCCTTCTCTATTTTCGACTCTCCTTGTCAACCAAGTTTTTACATTTTTTCCATTCTTTCAAACGTCTAAATTACCGTTACACCATGCATGGTGCACATAACCATATCTGGTTCTTGCACCTTTGAACTCTATCACCTCTTTCTCGATGAAATGAACTGAGCATGTGTAAATAATAACATTATAAAAAAGGCAGTGTTCCTTCCTCTCCTCCATTGGGATTTCTCTCTTTGTATACCCCATTGATTTCGTTGTTCGGAGTTTTTACAACGTTTTTCTGAATTTCACTTGGTGTGTGTGAGTGTGTGTGTCATCAAATTTTCGATCGTTAATTTAACCAACTTCCCATCAAGCTAGAGCTTTGAAATTTTGGGAATCGTTCGTACTCGCCTAACAATGCAATATTTAGACGTTTGAGATAAGTTTTAACTAATATTTCAATAATTTTAATAAGTCAAAATATTCTTTCCTCTCGGCGCTTTTAGGATTGAGGAAAAAATTTCTTTCCCCCTCTGAAAGCACCGGGCACTCCCCACACCGCATGAGGTATCGTAAACCTTTTGTACTCACAAAGGGGAGATACTATCTCCCCTTTACAATCTCCGAGATAGTAAGGGTTGCTGACTTTTAGTCACTAATCATTCGCAAGAAAGAAAGTTTCCAATATTTGGCGTCATGTCTTATCACAATAATTTTTTCTGAATTCTGGTTCCCATTTTTTTTTAATAGAATGACTTACAAACTTTCAAATGCATGTTTTGATTTTATGAGTATTATGAATTTTTTAATACTCTCACAAATGTCTCTTTTTAAGTAAATTTTAAAATTAAAAATAACTAACAGTTTTAACTAATATTTCAATAATTTTCTCTAATAAACTTTGGCACCATATAAAAACGTTGTTTTTAAAAACGTTGGTTTTTATATCGAATTATTTATGTTAAGTAGCATTTCCTCTATCCATTTATGACAGCTCAGTAACACGCGAATCTGCTGTACTCGCGGTTTTACTGTGGCTCCTTTGATAAGCAATCGTTTGTGATATCACTAATAGAAACACTGACGTTTTTTTTAAAATGAAATTCAGATTCCGATGATGTCACAATTTCGCGAATTATTTTTTAGCTTCTTAAACTTTTTAGAAAAAGAACTGTCCTGGTTGTATAACAAACAACAACTTTATTTTTGCATAACTTTATCGCATTGCGTCGGGGAGCAATGCAGTTTACTTTAAGCGCGTGCAACTCCTTCGATGAGTTACATACATCTTCTTTCTGGAGTGTTTTTCTCTCACGAGAGGTGTTATGTAAGAACATCTTTCCCATTCGCCCCTTACAAATCACGGTCTACAGACAATCGATAACACAATACACTTAAATATAATGAGCGATTACTTATATGAATTGGTTTTTAGCGAATGTATTGAGGTACTAATTTACAAAGTCACAAATAATTACTTTACATAATAAGTTTTACATTCCTGTATTGTCTTCGCGACCGGATCTAATACATCTGTATACTCCCGATTTCTCTTTTATAGTCCTAGCTTTACATTCCATTCCGAAAAAGATAACAAAATATCACTATCACTACTGCTGCTACTTTGGTGCGATCCTCGAAAATAAAAATCTTTCTCTAAAGTTAATGTTTAGTGGAATCTCGATTGGGCTTAATAGCGTCACGAACACGATTTGAAGTACTATGCATTAATTTTTACTCCCATCTTTGATGATAATTGCCCAAACTGATTTCACTCTTTTCATTGGTTAATTTTCGTTCTCTGGAGATAATTTCTGAAGGTGTTTTTTGATTAAAACCCACGTATTCTGTACTGGATTCAAATCGGGGGAGTAGGTTAGCCATGGAAGTAGTTTAATTTTATTGTTCTTAATCTAAGCAATGGTGAGCGTTGGCGTGACAAGATACAGAATCTTGTTGGAAGATAAAGTCAACCTCAAATAGATCTTCCGATGATGGAGGCATAAAATACTCGATTATTTTCGTTAATACTTCGAAAATTACCCTTAAAAAAAAACACAGATTTCCTCAGCTCTCAGCTCTCGAACAGCTTCAAATCATGACTGAGGTGTTAAACTTCTCTAGGAGTGTCAAGCATTTTGTGTGCGCGTGTGTATGTGTGTGGGGGGTGCGGGTAATAGCTTCTTGATATAGTAACGACAAACACGAATAATCTGATGACCGTGGGAAACACAGAACGGTTCATCGGTAAAAAGTATGCTATTCCAGTCTACCATACCCCATTCCTGTCTTTCTATACACCACCATAACTCTGGCTTTTTTTTGCTTGCAATTAGAGGCTTTGTCTTTGGAACACGCATAATCTTGGACGTTTATGGAATCGTATTGTGGTAGATGTTGAGGCATCCTCTCCTTGTTCTCTCTACTTTCTACATATGAATCTCAGGCTCCTGAAGTGCTTTTTCTTCTCGATACGTTTCAAAATTCTGTCCTGGTTTTAGTGCAGCTATTCGTTTACAATCTTTATTTGCATGATTATTTTCAAAATTTTGATTTTTTAGAGTAATCTTAAAAATTTTATTCACATTTCCTTTAGAGCAATTCATTTCTGCGGTCATCTGTTAATTTAAGTTCCTCGTTACATAGTCACAATCTCAGTCTTAGTAGAATCCGGTGTCTTTCGCACTACTTATTTTTAACATTTAACTAACTAAAGCCGATTTTTAAACAAGCCTTTACGCGCGTACTAGCTCTACACAGGCGGCATTTATGCAAATTTTATCACCGATGCTTATCAATCACTAAATTTATAGATATTCTAATATTTTGGTTCTAATTCTAATATTTAAATCTCTGTTATTTCTTTAAGCACGTGTGAATAATGTCATAAGTAATTTAATTGAAAACATTTTATGATTATTTCTTTCATCTCCGTTTGTTTATTTTTTTCAGATAACGTGTATTTTGTGAAGACAATTTAATGCCTTTTTTGTTTATTCTAATAATTTGAATTAGAATTGTAGTTAATAGATTGAATTCTTATCTTTTCCATTTTGCGAATTACAAAATGTTGGTTTGTTTGGCTTCCTGAAACCAAACAAACCAACATTAATAGTTGTAATTTACAACTTTTATGTACTAAGATATATAATATGCTGAATAAATTGTAACCAAATATCTCGGTAATAATTAAAACTTTTCGATACCTCTCTGTATGTATGTATGTGTGTATGTATGTATATATGTATAAGTATTAATATATAATAACAATAATAATATTAAATAAGGAATAATAATATAAATAAGGAATATATATTCCTTACTTATATGAATGAGACATGTTGTCGAAATTATGTTTTCTGCCATTAAATTTTGTTGATGAGAGTGTTTTAGACTTTTAATTACGAATTCAAAGAGGTCATTTTCCGATTTATCAAAGACTTGAGTGTTTCAGCTGTCATATCTGAAATATCTTGAAATAAAATATGTTGCGTTGGTCTCGTGTTACTTGATAACATCTCTCTTGCAATGTTCCTATTCAAAAAGCAGATCATTTGAAATCTTATTTATTATTCATTGTAAATTTTGATACAATTCGTGTCCTTGTCTATTATCAGTCACTATGAAACTTAGTTGAAGTTGCAAACTTAGCTCTGAGATTCGGTTTTGTGTTCTAATTGTTTGTAACATATCGGAAGCTCTACCATCTCCACAGTTGAATCAGTTGCAACATATCTGTAACCATTTTGAAAACAGTATTTATGAGTTGAAAATGGCCGCGGTGGCCTTGTGGTCATGGGCTCGCGGCCGGCGGTTTTCGTCGAGTCGTGGGTTCGAGCCCTTATGCGACAAAAGAGTCGGCATGTATTGGGGCTGATGCACGCTAAATCTGGTCGGGTTTCGAAGTCAACCCGTTGGTATGGTATGGAAGTTTGGAATGGAAGATGTCAGCTTAGATGTCTTCCTTGTCACTTAACCGAGGTTCAAAATTACGAAGCCAATAGACACCGTGTTGCTTCTGAGTGCTAAACGTTAATAAAACAATCACAAATATAAGTTGGAAATTGAATAATTTTGCGTAAAGCAAGGATGCATTGATTTACTTAAACCAAAATTGCCTCAGAAACTTTCTGAGAGTAATTCGTGTTAAAACACAAAAGTTATTCATAATATATTAAATATTTTATTTGTGTATGTAAATCATTGTTATAATGCAGGAGCATAGCGAGAAATTTTCTTTGGGGGAAGGGTGCACCCATTTTTAGTTCATATCTCAAAATTAATTTTAAAATTTGTTTATTTTCAATGTGAAAAAAATTTCTATGTGGAGTACGGGATTTCGAATATTAATTTTTTTCTGAAAAATAAAAAAAAAGTTCAGTATAAAAAAAAGTTTGGTTTTAAAATTTCAATATGCAGCAATCCGTATGTTAGCCGAGAGGGACTGCATACCCCGTCCCGTCGTCACGCCACTGTTATAGAGAGATTAAAAGTAATTGCTATGATTTGTTAATTTTCATCTTCTCAAAAATTTAGTTCACAAATATATATTGGTACAAAAATGACTTGCGTTAACATTATTTAGAAATCGAGTATTGATTTAGTCAGTATACAACGGTAAAAGTTTAATGTATCGTTATCATAATATTCATTTGATTGAGTTTCGGCTATTTTAAGTGCTCTTTGAACAAAACTAGGAATGAAGGAAAACTGATAAATAATTTCAATAATCATTTTATTCTTAGAGTCAGAAATAATTATATTTATAGACTGATATTAAATTTTTGATCTTTTCAGCTTTTGTTATAATGAAGTAAGTGTCGAAATCTATAAAAAAAGAAAAAAATTTCTGAAAGAAAAATTGTTGCACTTTTATGACATTAAATAACTTTAAAATAAAATAAAATTAGACTGAAATGAAAAAAATTCTTGGCTTTATGTAAAGTAATATTTACCCATGCAGGCTTTTTTTCGACCATCTTTGAAAAAGATTTTGAGAAGAGCTACTATGTGTTTATATCTTATCTAGGAAAAGGAAGTTTGCTACACTTTTGAATGAATCGAAATTTTATTCAGTAAACAGCTTCATTTTAATATTTTTATATTCATGTTTACTTATTTCTTCACAATCTGCTGAGGCCTCACTTTGAGATGGTGTGCCAGTTCATGTATGGGCCTCGTAAAAAAATGTCGAGGTTCAAAATGACGAGGTGCATCGGCAATAGCTCTTGTGTTGCTTTTGAGTGCTACGTTAATATCTATCACCAACCTCACTGCATCATATCGTTTTAACTAAGTTTTCCTACATTGCTCATCTACGAAACAGTGAGTAAATATCTTTTCAATATCAATCTTATTTTTAAAGCAAGGCATCTACTTAATTTTTTTTTCAATAATTTCATTTCATTTCTAGACCGTAACATCAAAGAGAAGATCGAATTGCGAGGGAGTTAGTCTCTCCAGTGTTAGTTCCTGACCATATTCATCTTTAATATTAACGCGACTTTCAATTTATTGATAAAAAATTGGTAAGCTATAAGTTATCAATATTGATCTGCTAATAATTTATAGTAGCAGATCAATATTGATATACATGCTAATAATTTATATTAATGAACTATCCTTTAGAAATAGTTTGTAAATTGTACAAGATTCCAAGTGGTATGCCTTTTTCCTTATGTTTTGAAGTTAGTATAAGGGGGAACTTAAGAATTGATAGATTAAGGTAAAAGGCTTGGAAGAATCTTCAAAAGAAAGTTTTAGCCCACCCTTGGCCTTGGAGTCAAATATGACAAATATGATGACAATGATACAGGGGCGAATATTTATTTATGAAATGTTGTGTACTTTGAAACGCTGCTAGGTTTAGGTTGGACGTAAAATAAGTCAATGTGGAAAGGATACTGGTAATAAAAAATACTTCTTTTGAATTAAAATGCAGAAATAAATTAGTGTAGTCTTTTTGAAATATACCTTTAGTTTAGTAAGATTCTTTATTTTTAGCTTGTGGACCAGGCATATGCAACTGTGACAGGACAACGGGCCGGATGAAAAGTTAGAAATACTATGCGGGTTGGAATATTTTAGGATTTATAAACAGGAAAATATAAGAAATCGTTCATATTAATATTTATAAATATGAAAATTACAAATATGATTACATCTTTTGATTAATTTAATATTGCTGTTTCTTCATATAATCCTTTCATCGTAAAATTTATAAAGATATGAAATGCAAAATGAGATATTAAGTAAAAAAAAATTATTTTTTAATGCGATGATTGCGGCTTCATGGTTGACGCAAGATGATCAATATACGGGGAGTATTGTAGACGTTGAAACTAGCAACTTCTTTTCCAAGTGCGTATCAGTAACTGGCGTCTTTGTCCTGGGTTTCACAAATTTCCTCCTTGAAAAAAGTTGCTCGGGTCCGATTCATTGAGATTTGGCAAAGTCATCGCTGACCGTATAAAACCAGGACGCGAGTCAAATTCGGCCCGTGGGCCGTATGTAGCCCATACCTAACTCAGGCATTCAATTTAAAACAGACACATCCGATCTGTTTGAATACGTCATTTTATTCTAATTCATCTTTTTACTCACCAGATTTGACAATTGTCATATATTGTTCCCTTTATGTGTACCGCACGGTCAAACCTCAATGTCAAAGCAGTCTCAGATCTGAATTAAGAAAATATGATTGATGAGCTGCGCAGGCAAGGGGGAAAAGTTGCAGATTATAACGCTTGTTAGAAAGGCAACCAAACTGATCAGAAGAAGAGATATCCTATTCATTGACTATAAATCAAACTTGTAGCGTGTTCTGCTATTGTGTTACTCCATCCTACTCTAAAATGATGGCATCATCTTTGGAATATCTATTTTCTCCTCCCCTACTTAAATATCGTTATACGTAAATGATACTTGACTTCTTCTCCTCGAATTAGGAGTAATCATGTTGTGCCGGATCATTAAAATGATGTAATATGATATTTAATGTAAAATTTGACTATCATAGAAACATGAAACACAGCTTGATGTTTCTATGATAAGGACAATAAATTTAAGTTGTTGTTTCGAGAAGCTTTAATCGAAGCATGTTTAAAATACCGAGATAAAAAGTGTAGGATTTTTGGAGTTACTTGTTATATTAGATATTTCCTGCGAATATGTCCAAGGAATCCTCGGGCATTCATTCGTGATATATTTACTCATAAAAAGAAGATTCTATGTGTACAGTATATTCGTATAAACGAAGGGAAATCCAATATAAATCTTCATTATATTTTTAGGCTCTGGTTTGTAAGCGTCAATTGTTATTGCATGTTTTTGATTTCTAAATTGCAATTTTTTGTAATAACTGGGTTTTTTTTGTAATACTGTTAGCTACGTATTGCTTGGTTTGTAATAAAATAATACTATTTCAATATAGAAACTGAGTCTTTTTTCAGGTTCACTCGTGCTTATTTTATTACACCCTGAAATGATTGTTTTTTATTATAATGGGGAATGTTTGGTTATTTTCAGTAGTAATAAAATTACGTTACAGAATATTCTTATACTAGTAATATCCCCTACACCCCGCCCCAGTGAGCTAGGAAAGATCGACAATGCTTCAATATTTAGTTTTAAATTGATGATCGATAATCTTCTGCCATTAGTGTAATTTTCGTGAATTTTTTTGAGATTTCGCAAATGATCTTTTCTGAGTGACTTGCGGGAGAAATCTTCCGAATTCTTTAGTTTCTTTTCATAAAAAATTAAATCCTGGCTATTGAAAGGGTTTTTTTGTGTCATGAATTTTCTGTAAAAAGTAGTGAAGAAATCTTATTGATACTGTAACTCCAACTTCGGGTTTCTGAAACTAATATTTTTATTTCTATAGTTGTTTTTGTGTTTAATAAAAAGTAAAAAACTATTATTCCTAATACTTAAAAAAATTTGATTGAACTGACAGGACTGTGATTTATGTTGACTTGGGTCATTTTGCACCCATTAGCCCTTAAACGACAAAGTAGCAGATGCATCACAATTGTACTTGACTAATAATAATAAACAATTAGAATTTTTGGAGTGGGCATATGTCTCTTTTTAAAGAATCGGACTCTTATCGTTAGATGGAGATGAAATTTTTAAATGGAGTTTAGGTCCATTTAGCATCACGAGGGGCTGTTATAAAAGCGCGTTTTCGTATAGATGAAAAAATCTACCTCTAAAATACCTTGAACTTCAATAAAAGTAAGCTAAAAGGCCCGTCCCAGTATTACTGCCACAGTTTAAGCAGTTATTTTGAAGCTTTGATTACGATTCAAATTTATCATGTTAACCTCTAAATAGTACCTTATTTTCAACAACTTGTAGCATTAGTAGTGAAGTTAATAATAGATCTCCTCTCTCTCAACCGCCATAAATCTTTTAACTTCTAGTAGGGCGTTCATTGTAGGAAATACCAAACTGACTGAGACAGCGAAAGTGGGAAGTGAAATCCGTTAAGTAAGAACTCAGCTTCCAAATTATGAACGCCCTGTGTGTATGCTCAACATTCTTTTCTTCAGTTCGCCAACCTCTTCAAAGAGGTCAAAGTGCCCAAACTTTTCAACCACGGTGGGAACAATTGCTGCTAAATTGATTTCCATTTTTGGTTATTTACTTTTTTCATTCCCTCATCGCCTGCCTTTTTTTTCGATTCTAGTCTTTGCACTTAGTCGTTGATGCGTGACGTTTGATCTTGGAGCTACGCTTGTCGGGTTTGCTCATCACGTGCGACACGAAGGGTGGAATCCCCAAATGGCTCTAGTGTTGCGTCTGCTGTTAAATGTTGCTCTGTGGAGTGAGTGGATGACTCCATTTCCTTGTGACTTATCTCTTTTTTCTCCCCTCTGATGCAGAAAAAAAAAATGCAATGTGATTAATTTTGTCATGGTTTCTTTGACCATGAGGATGTAATTATCAACGTTTTCGTTCCTCCTTAGTTGCTTTGCTTGTAAAGCTACATGATTCAAAGTTTTATTTAGCACATTATTTGCCCTCTATTTTTTTTAAATAAAGTTTTGCATAGACCAGAGATGGTACCAGAGGCATATTGGCACGTGTTTCTTTAGAACGGGAAATTTAGCGTGTCCATTTGTTAGAAATGTAACACGGACTTATGCAAGTTTTATTTTTGGAAGAATTTATTTTTCATCTTCGAGTTTCCACTTGATAATTTTTCAGCTTCTCAAAAAAAAAAAAAAAAAAAAAAAAAAAAAAAATCGTAGAAGGTAGAGTCCAAATTTTGTATTTCTTATACAGAATTATGATCTTGAATCAGTTTTTCGTTACTAGACTTGGAAAAACTCTTCTGACAATAAATAATTATGAAATTTGTCTCACGTTGTACAGTCGTTGTGTCGTGCCAACTGATTACATAAATTGAGGCAATTTACTTTTTTATTTATTTCAGTTAATGTCTGATTTTTGATAGAAAAGCGTAACTGCGGTTTGACTTAAAAATTAAAAAAAAATATTATTACTGACAGGTTCTGATAAAATATGATTTCTGATAACTCTCTAATCTTATCCGTTTGAATACATACATTTATTTTTCCTTTCGATATTTTTTTTCCATGTAGCAAGAAATAATGAACGAATGTTCAATATGTTTTCCAGTATTTTGCAATTTGAAACCTTTTATCTGTATTCAGATTTTATATTCTCTAGGGTTAGTCTTTTATAATACTATAACATTTTTTAACTTTTATAACTTTGTTTATTGTTGCTTTTCTCTATTTTTAAGACGCCAATGTAATTTTATATGTAACAAACAACAGCCTCAAATAAAGTAACCTCTTTAAAATCGACATATTTTAGATCACAGACATGCCGGCGTCAATTAGTTTCAACAGGAGTACCAAAGATAAATCACTTTGAATAAAGATAAAAACATGTAGTTAATGTGAAATATTTCTGAACTTTTGTGGACGATATAAATAGCTGGCAGAGTATTATGTCATTCTTGCAACAACTAAATTAAATTCAAACATTGCATGCTAATGTAATTGAATATTCTTGTATTGATGATAAAATACAGTTTAATAGACAAATAAATACTGTACAATGATAGTTAAAACAAATTGTGATGAGCTACTCTACTCCACATGCTTAAGTTTATTGTGTTGTTAGTAATTGAAGAACACTAGTAGGGCTTCAAGAGCATTTTACTATTCAGTTACTACACTGGTGTTCAAAATTAACAGAATTTGCATATTTTGTCGAATTTCGTGAAAAGAATTGAGCGAAATGAAAAAAATACCTCTTGGAAACAAAGATGCAAATCTTGTACGTCGAATGCGTAAGCGTATACGTGTATGGGAGTGGAACTAGCGAAAAACAGAATTTATAAGCGAGCGTGCCCAAATTCGCATTTCGTTCGCTAGCGCATTTCGCCGGATTTCTTGGGGGGAGGGGGATTGCAGTAATTGATTAAATTAAAATTCAAACTGAGTAAAACTGAGTAACCACCAACGTTCAGGTGATGGAATGAGGTGGCGAATTGTGGGTAGGCTAGAAGCAGTCCAGTCCCAACTCCAGATTTGCGGAGAATTCGATTTAACGCCCAGCATCGTGTCCAACTTTTCAGGTTCAGGAAACAGTTTCAGGATACCGGATTCGTTGAGAGAAAGCTGTGCAAGGTCGTTCGAGAGCCACATCGGCCAGAGAAGACCGTTATTTGTGCATTATAGCGATGCGTAACTGGGATGCTACGGCTTCTCAAGTCTCTCATGAGTTGTATGCAGTCACAGGAACCTGAATTTCAAGGAAGACTGTTTCCAGAAGACTTCATGAGAGGGCTGTTTTCAAGACCTGTTGTTTGTGTCCCGCTCAGTTCTGCTAACAGGAGAGTCCGCTTAAAACGGTGCAGAGATTATAGTGATTGGATCAATGGTTGACCGTTCTTTTCACTGATGAGCCCCGGATCAGCCTAACCAGTGATTCTCATCGTACTTTCATACGGAGAGAACCAGGAACCCGCTATCTGCCCTCCAATTTCTGAAAAATCGACCATTACGGCAGCGGAGACTTGATGGTCAGGGCAGCCATCTTGTTGGATGGCCGCACCCCCTCCCATGTCTTTAAAAGAGGCGCTGTGACTGCTAAGAGGTATAGGGAGGATGTCTTGAAGTCCTATGTTCGCCTTTTCAGGGGGACAGTTGGTCCTGATTTCCTTTTAATGGATGACAATGTGAAGCCACATAGAGTTTAATTGGTCGATGAATTTCTGGATAGAGAGGATATTCTCCGGATTGATTGGCCAGCCAGATATCCAGACCCTCAATCCGATAGAACATGCCTAGGTTGCTCGAGAGAGGGCAATTGTAATTCGAAAGCCCCTTCCGAGAACCACTCAAGACCTGAAAACAGCGTTGCTGAACGAGCAGGACCAATTGCCGCAAGAACTTATAAACTCCCAAATATCTAGCATAAAATCACGGTGCAAGGTCTGTATATTTGTAAGATGGGACCGTACCCCCCTATTAACCATTTTTTTTGTTCTATTCTGCGACTGCTGTTTTATACCTTGCGGCTCCGATTAGTGTTACGCACGATAATTATTATAGCTGTTGAATATTTATTTATTATTATTTTTGTATTATATCAACCCTATGTACAAACCAAATTTCATTAAAATCTGACAAGTAGTTTTAAAGATAATCGACCAAATCGGAAAATTCTCTTAATTTTGAACACCAATGTATGCTTTAGTTTATATACGTAATTGTATTATTGTGCAAACGTTATTGAATTCTTAAAAAGTTTTCTGTTAGCTTTATATATCTGATTACATTATCCTTAAAAATAACCCTGTCTCTAATGATTAATGGAAAAAATTAAAAATTAATTGATTATTCCCATGAATCTGATTTTTATTGTTTATTCCATCTCTGTTTTGTAGTAACACTCAAAACAGGCTTCAGAAGTTCAGGGGAAAAAAAGCCAATTTTAAACAAAATTTTATTTTTTCTTTCAAAGCAAACGACTTGCGTTAAAAGTGAAATTAGTATTCAAATATTGAAAAGAAAGCAAACACGCGATAAATTATTGAATTTAATATATCTTAGTAGAAATGTAACTATTATTGCCATAAAATGAACATAAAACAATTTTACATATTAATTTATTCTCAATACCCCAAACTATCAGAATTAGCGTATTTGTTATAGTTATTTTCCAAATAGTTATGAATCACTAATTCTCTTACAGATCCTTAATTTAGAATTAATTCATGTTAATTCGACATTTTAAGAAAGGATGGTATAAATGGTTCCGCTAATTTTATTTCCGAATTTCATGTGAATTTTTTCTCACCTTAGTATAATACATAGTTTGAAGAATTATTTTGTCGAGAAACTCAGAAAAATGTTGCTTTTTCGCTTACAAGTTTACTGTTTTTAAATGACTGAAAGATACTCTTTACAAACAATTGAAACTCTAGTGCGGCTAAAAGTAAATAGTTTTTAAACAATAAAGCTGACTTTCCTGTTATAAGTCTCTGGGAAGATTAGGAGGTCACTGTTCTGTTTAATCTTTACTTTCAACGCATTTTTACTTTTATCGTTTCTTTTATAAACCGTTATTGTTTTATCTGCTAACTGGATCTAGCGGGAAATTATTATTTTTTTTCAGGCAAAAGTCGTTGTGTTGATAAGAATCTCCGTTAAAATCGTTAAGTAAATTAAAATCTCATTGGTTATTCCTAGTTCATTTTTAGAATTAAGCGAACCGTTCTGTGGATTTACCGACTTTTGCATTTTTGTTCCAATATTTGAATGAGAGGTTATGGAAAACTTTTTTTGTGTGTGTACGTGTAGATAATTCTTTACCTTCTTATGTTCGCAAACAATTAAATTAATTAAACTTTTAGTTCAACACGTTACATTTTAACTTTTGTAACGACGCATTTGTATTTCAGCGTATTTTTGTATTTAATCTCATTAGTTTTTTTTTTTTTTTTTTTTTTTTTTTTTTGTTTACATTTATGTGCTAGGATCGGAAGAATTATTGTTAAAACACATAGTGAAATATTTATCATTTGAAATATGAAAACAAACTGCATTGGATTTTAGTTCGTACGCTGTTTTTTTATTTTAGGAAATGAAAAGTTTGGGTGCTAAAAAAAATTTTTTTTGTTGCTTTAACGGTCGATTCTTAAAGCAATTTTATTACCGTTTTATTTCGAAGTTTTCAATGAGCTCATTCTGGGGGAACCCTCCTCGAAATATTGCTATGTTTATTGCAATAATTAAATTACAAATAATTGCTATGTTTATTACAATATTTTTAAAGTTATAAGTGTAGAAGATTGTTATCAAGTTGTTCTTAATTTAGAGATTGGGGATTAATTATTCATACACAATTATTTATGTTTATAAATGTGATTTTCTTTGTATAAGCAGGTATATCAATGTACAGATATATGACTTTCTTTGTTTTTAATGTAAAAAAATGAAGATTATGTGAAGCTAACATAAAATATGCTCATTTTTATTTGTTGATCAATTAATTATCTTTAAGTATTCATTGATATGATGCCATTTTACCTAGATTCGTATCATTTTGCGTAAGTGATTGCACTCTTTGTTGTTTTGAAGTGCGGCGATATATGTTACTAAATGAAAGGAAATCGCGAGTGAATAAAATTTGAACAGCCCTGGTTTGGATAGAACGTGATACACATCAGCAAATTGTTCCAAAAATGAATTAGCTGCCTATTTTTGTGTCAGAACGCCAAAATACATTACCCTCTTTCATCTCGAAATGTTATCTCCTTCAAAAGTACGCGCTTTTCCGCGGCATTAATTGAATACTTTTCATCCTTATTTTTACTCATCCATTATCGTTATGGAAAGGCAAAGATGAGAGTTTAAAAATATTCTGTTGCACCATCTGCTGTGGCGAAAGGGCGATTAATTTGGACGTAACCCGAACTCGATCTTCACATTGCTCTCACGTTCTGGTGTAGTTTTTGAGAGGCAACGGGTTATCTCGAGTGTCATATCATCCTCAGATTTTCACCTCATTGGTATTACATGATCATCCTTTCTACTGAATTGCTCTAATTTTAAAAGAGCTTTTCTGGTCAATCTTACCTGATTGATTAGCTTTTTTCTTTTTCATAAAACTTTTTTTTTCTTCTTCCTTCGCCGAACTTGTATTTATTAGTATAGCAAGAAAAACAAGATGGCTCCAAGAAAAGCATCGTGACTAGCCCGTTAGATTAAGATTCCAAATTGCTTTTTTTGTTTTGAGATATTTGTATGCGAAAGGTTTACGTGCTGATGTGTTATCTAACCAAATTTTGGCTGTAGGTAGTATTTTTTAAATTTTTTTTTTAATAAAAAAAAGTCCTTTTCGTTCGCATGACATTTTATCGCTGAGGTTAGTTTCTAATCAGGTGTGTGTATTTTAACCAGTTTAGATGCGCCCGTGTCTTCTACGTGTATCGAATTTCTTAATGGGTTGAGTTCGAACTTTTAATTATAAATCAATGCATAAACATTAGTTCAGGCTTTTACAGCAAAGATTTGAGTATGTCTTAAATATGTTGTGGATTCTTTTTATGGATTTGGAAAAGGGAGGGGTAAAAATGTTTTATGACGTCATTTTTTTGTTCTTACTTTCATTTTCAATATACACTTATGCAGTGTTTCGTTTCTTTTGAAATAAATGCCTGTTTCTCATTTGTCAAATTCAAATTGTTATGTTCAACTGCTTCTGCTTCTATAATTAGTTATCGGCTGGGATGGAAAATGTTTGATGGTTGATTTATAAATTTTCTTATGGGGGAGGTGTTTCGTAATTTTTTTTTAAAAAAACTATTCGGATGTAATTTTTTTTGTTGTTTAAAATTATGTAAAGGTAAATTTGATTTTTAGATGTTTGTGGTAATAATCTACATCATTCTGGAGAATTAAAAATACTCTTGTATATTTAAAGTACAAGTAATTAAAATGAAGTTCCGAATTCCAAAAATGTCAAGAAATAACATTCTAATCATTAATATATATATCTCTTTTCGCTCTTAAAATGTATGTAAATGAAAATGCATTTTAATAAAAAAATGTATATAAATAAAAGGTATAAAAAATTACGTTACGCAAAGTTGAAGTTTGAAAGAAAACCCATTTTTAAAAAATTCGTTTTTTAACCGGTGTTATTATTTATCGATAGGCTTATAATTCTCAACACTCACCTCTCCAACGATTATTAATTATATTGAATAAGTCTTATTCCTTTAGCTGATTCATAAAACTTAGTTCATTAAATGGAACTTTTATCTGTTATGATAATTGGATGGATCTTAGCCAACTGTTAAGCGAGAAACATTTTGGAAAAAGTTCCAAAAAATCTTTTATTTCCATGAGAACGATCATATTCGATATCGTTTAACTGATAACCAGACGTTTTAAGTTGATTGAATTTACGAATTTCATCTGTATCGACTTTAATTATCTGTTTCGCTGAGCTTTGGTTACTATAATAAGATGTAGGTACGTTTTACCGTCTTTCAGCTATAAGTTTTAAGTATCTTGGGGAATAAAGAAATCACAGCGTTATCACACTTGATTATGAGGTCAACAAACGCGCGTAACGAAGCGGAAGCATTAAGCATTTGATGATGGCACCTTTCGCCGCCACTCAATTAAGAGAAAGATTTAAGTGTTTCAAAGGGAAGGAAAAAAATAACCTCTCTGGTTTATAAAAAATAACAACATTTTACTGGAAAAATTAATCATTGGACTTCACAATTTAGAACTGGCTCATATATGTTACGGCTTTATATTGTATATTCATTAATTTTAGTTAATTTAAATATTTCTCATAAGTCTTTCATCTGTAATACGATTTCTTGTTTGTATGTAAAAGTATAAAATAAAATGTGATTTATTAAGATTAATTAACTACTATGTGTTTTTTTTTGTTTGAAAAAACATTAAGTTTATGCAATAGAAAATTTCAGGGGCCTCGATTTTGAATTTGTTTTGTCGGTTCGTTCTTTAATGTTATAATTGATTAAGTAATATTAGGGGAAGGAGATAGATTAAACACATAATCTGCCATAGCTATCCAAAAAATATTGTAAAAAAAAAAAAAAAAAAAAACCTGCTATCTTAGTTAAATCTATAAATTAACAAAATAAGTGAATAAGATATCTCTTCTGATTGATATATTCAATTATTCTTGTTTAATAATGTATTTTGCATTTATTAAAAAAAAAACGTGATGCTTAAAAGGATGTATTTTGAATTATTTCGAATACTTCATGTATGGTATATTAATGTACACCAATTTCTTTGTGTATTCTATTTATCAGTTCTACAATACGAGTTCAATTTTGAATGTCAGTATTTTCTTTTTAAAGAAATAACTTCGGGTTTCAGATATTTTCAATTAAGGAGATTTTTTATGAGGGGCACATATTTTTGTGTGTCTCATTTTCACATTTTAAAATTTATTTTTGAATTTCTCCTGTTAATTTATAAAGTTGATGATGTAAAACAATTTAATCCCTTTAATGGAGACACTTATTTTAATAGTCATACCCCTGGTGTATGTGGGTGGTTTTCTCTTCACTAACCTTTGAGGACTTTTTGCTAATTTTAATTGCATAAATTGCAACTCCTTTCCAATCAAATAAAACGTGATTAGGTAAATTAAGTGAGGATACTAAGTGTAATGAATTGAATTAGGGATAATGGTATATATATGCAAAAAAGAATTGAAAGGAAGGAGGAAGAAGACAGATGATAACGATAAACTGATAGATGCTTGCGAATTGGTGTGAATTATTATAATTTATTGTTGGTAGTAGAATCGGTTTGTAGTGACTCCTGGTAACAGTAATAAGAGTCAAATTTGATGTATTCAAAAATTGTCTTAATCTGTGTGAGTGAATTTGTAAGCTTATACTTTACTGTTTAATGATAATCTAGGACTAAAATGGGTTAAGAGGGATTCAAAAGAGAGCGACCTTTCATATTCTGTGAAGAGAGTTAACACACTGTGTTGTCCTTTTTCTGAAGTCTCTTCAATTTGATTTGTGACCTTATTGGCTGTTTAATTAATTTTCAAGATGTCTGTAAAGTTAAATAATGGAAGACAAATGCTACACACATAAGAATTGAAAGCGCTTACATCATGAAGATGGTAAAAAATCTGCTGATAATTCTTCATTCTCGTCCTCGCCCTACTGTGCATCACTATGTACTGGTCTGAGAGACTAAAGCCTCCCATGGATGCCGTTGTACCCCGCAATGGCGAAAGGCTTCTCCTTGATCTTTCCTTTCCTGTTCCGCACAATCTTTTTACTTGCGTCGTGGATGTTGTTCAACATTACAAGCTTCTCTTTTGCCTTTTCGTTTTAGTGCCATCAACATTTTTTTCTGAAGCTTATTGCAACTTCTCTCAACTTCAGTTTTTTGCTTCCATCAATTTTGGCCGATCAATTCAAATGTTCAAAGTGCATCTTTATAACTAAAAGAATTTTGAAGGAACTCCTGAAAAAGAAACACCTCTCTTACTTTTTTAAAGCATCCCAGCTTTGATCTCCTTTAAAGCATTCTTAGCCTCGAAATTGCCGTAAAATTTCCGCTAAAGTTAAGAATGTATATGGTTTTGTTGCTGTAGTCACATAATCACACTAATAAGCAGAAGCATGCAGGGCATAGATATGAGGGCATTGTGTCTTTAGACACATTCCCCTTGAAGGGAAAGATCTTTATATTACGCGCGTCTAATTGCGCGCCTCCCTTTAAAAGAGTTTAAATTTTTTTTTTTTTAAAAAAAAAGATTAATTTATGAATAAAAAACCAGTTCATGTACATTAATGAGTTCGAATATAATGTTGATTTTTTTTAAAAAAATCTTATTTTTATTAAGAAAACGTTCTCAGGTTGGATATATTGTAATGCATTTGATATTTTCTAGGTGGTGACAATGGTTTCTTCTTTTAAAACATTCGCAATATTCGTATCCAAACAGTTCACAAATTGTTCTTTTGTTCTTCGTGTGTCCAACTTGACAGTTCAATAAATACCACTATGCAGTTTCACAGGCAATTTAAACTTCATTATAAGTCCTTTGTATGAAAGTTGCTTCACATCGGGAATTGCTACATAAACACGATTGTTTTATCCTTACCACCTCGACGCAATTGTTTAAACTATTTACCAAACAAATTCTTTGTTTATCTGCCAAAGAATATGGTTGCATCTTGGTCATAGGTCTTAGACCTGCCCTCCCTTTTGATGTGTACCGCAAAATTCGTACTGCTGGTATCCCAGCAGTTATTTCCATCTCAACCTCCATTTACAATATCGACCTTGACTCCGTCTGTTTCATCTTTTCGACTGTGGGCGATATCTTTCCTTCTATCAAACTCTATCTAGATCATCACCTAGATCCGAAACATTTTTCTCGCTTTATCGAGTTTAATGTCAACTATCCATAACATCCTGAGACTCCGTAACCAATCAACCGCTGTGACAGTATATCGATACTTGTAAATGATGGCGCCATTGTTAACTCTTAGGAAAATTATTTAAATCGATGCAATGTAAACGAAGATCGTAATCGAGAGAAGAAAAGAAAGAAAAGGAACATGACCTCCGGAAATGGCGCCCATATACCGTTACAAGTCAACTTGGTCAGTCGCCGTGTCTTATAGCTCCATAATACAATCCTCGCCGTGTTTGTATTTTGAAAGGCTTCATTGTTTTTTGTTTTGTTTCACTTCTGGGACTTTATTATCGCATTGCATTTTCCCTCTAGATGTATGCGTTACCTGTGCAGTATCAACTAGAATTGTTTTTTCGTCAGAATGGTTGCACCGGTGGTTTGATGGGTCAGTGCTGGAAGCATTTCTATAAGAATCGATAAGCATGCAAATTTTACGAAGATTGGATATTTCTCGGATGTTAAAAAGGTTACGGAGGATTATTTGCGTGATTATCCGAATTCGTAGGCCAATGTCGAAAGCATTGCTATATTCATAATAAATAATAATAACCGGAAGGGCCGAAAATAGTTTTAAATAAAGAATCTTTGATTCCAGATATATGCTTAGTGACGAAAAATGGAACGCAACTACTTTAGTCCCTTGTTGTGTCTTATTATGAGTAGTAAAAAAGGCAGGATTGTGCTGATTAAAAGAGCTGTACTAAATATGTAATATCAATGGAAATTTTAGTGATGCAGATATCTAGGATTTTTGCATTATGGAATCAATACCACGGTAACCTAGTGGTCTTAGTCGCGGGCTCGCGGCAGTCCTTGTATTCGTCGAATCGTGGGTTCGAGTCTTGATGCCGCCACTGAAGACCCACCGTGTAGCGGGGCTGATGCACGTTGAATCTGTCGAGGTCCCAAGTCCTCCCGTTGATGTGGTAGTTTGGAGAGGTAGGTACCAGCTCAGGTGTTGTCCTCGTCATTTGGCCGAGGCTCAAAATCATGAGGTCCTTCGCCAATAACCCTCATACTACTCAGTGCAACGTTAATAAACTATTACAATCACCACAGTAATCGAGTTTTTGGTATGGGATCCACTAATATACTTCTATGGATGTTTCTCTCGTTGTGTTGATAAATATTATCAAAATGTATAGTTTCTGAATAAATTTATTCGGCTCAGTTTCTTTTAAAATACATCACCCTAGAAATTTTTATTTACAGTTTCTTTTTGTATCGTATCGAAACATTTGCATCTGTTTACTATACAACGAGAGTTGTTGGCGATGAATTTCATAATTTTGAACCATCATCTAGTGACTTGTGGTGTAAATAAATAAAAAATAATAATTGAGTGGACTTGCGTGAGCGGTTTTTTTTTTTTTACACATTGCAGATATTGAAATTTAGATCCCAAAGCTCAGAATTTTATATCAGGTATCAGTACTCGTTACAGTCTGTATATTTCTTTTCCTTATATTTCTTTGAGAAAAAAAGGGGGGGGGGGGCGGAGATCCTTACAGAATCTTTATAGTCGTAAAGAACCGGACAGATCTAGATTGTGACACATTATCACATTTGCCCTCTGGTCATTTTGATGATCATAATGAAGGGAAACAACCCTTTAATCCTTCCAAACAACTCGCTGTGTTTCAAGGATTTTTTCCCATTGTAGGATTTTTACTGTGTATTTATTAGGTAACAGCCGTAATCTGCGAGGGTCATTGCACGAAAGGTCCCTTTCGCCTCGTGTTTTCTCAAACAGCTTGCACATCGTGAAACTCTCATTAAGAAAAAACCAAAAAGTTGTAGGTTAAGCTGAGATTTGCGTGGTATTTAAAATTTCTTGCATAAACGAACTACACTGCTTCTGTGTGGTGCGAAAAGAGGAGGGGGTCACCGCCGCTAATAATAGGTTTGGAATGTAGATGTATGTGTATAAATATAGCCTTTTTTTATATTGACCGATTAAATGAAATAGTTTGGTTTTGTAGAGAAGTAGTTGCGAAAAAAAAAGAGAATAGTTAAAGTTAATGTCTTCTCTGTGATTGTGTGTGTTGTGTTATATAAGAATTTGTTCGCCATCTATTTTTTAAAAAAGCCTAATTATTTTACGATGGAATCGTTTATAATCTAGCTGAATATTTTTTTCGTAAAATTTTTTTCCCCCATTTAATTGATAAAGTAATATTTCTTATGAAAAATTCTTTAAAATCCAGTGCTTTTCTTCCAATGGTTGCAAAACGACTTACAGAAATACATAACGATTTTGAGCCATAACCTAGAACTCAGTTTTCAATTCAAATGCTAGTTAAACCCAAATAAGACTAATAGCACATTGTGTATTGCTAGTGTGACTTTCATTAAAAAGAAACGAGCCAATTAAATCGAGGCGAATATCATTCGACTTCCTTATGTTTGCCGTAAGTAATATCTATTACAAGCATATGCCTAATTTCATTCTCACATGAAATGTAGTTTCTCTGATGAAAAATACCTCCAAGAAAGCAATCTCCGTTCGGCAAATTACCGTCGAATCTTTAATGACTAATTTACTAGCTCGGGTAATATACCGAGATTTAGAATTAAGGAACCATCACGTCAGGAATCAATCATGCATATCTTGTGGGGCGTTTAGTATAAATCAAATAAAATCTCTTCAAGTCTTCTTTTCGTTACTGATTACGGATAATCGCTGATAGACAAGTAATAGTCTCTTATTATGTGACATAAATTCAATATCGCATCAAATTTTTTAAATAAGAAATGCGAATTTTTAAAACATAATATGTGAAATAACAAGGACTGAGGTAGCTTTTTGGTAAGCTCTCACGGGTTTCTTGTTTTATGAATTCCTTCGTGCGAAGCGATGGTTGGCTGCAGATAATGAATCGAGCTTCTAAGCTAAACATGCCACTTGGTGTGGTTGAATGTGAGGTGCCATTTTATCATGTGACCCCGTTTCTGAATTCGTTAGTAGTCCATGGTGCTCCAAGTCTGGAAGCTTCTTAAGGGAGAAGTGTGAAGGATAAATAATTCCCATAAACAGCAAGGCGTGGGCAATTTTAAGTTATCCTCCAATTGAGAGCTTTTAGCCCAAATGTGTGTCGAAAAGAACCCCAGCACTTTGAGAGTAAAAAATCTCGGATTTTGGATTGTACGACCTCACAAGGGCTTACTTTCTTGAAATAAGTATGGGCGTCATGACTCCGAAGTATCTTGGTGATCTTTTTTTTTCCCCATGGTGCTTACTGTTTTTTTGTAAACGCGAATGACACGCTCCCAAGATATCCTAGTGATCCTTCTTATCAATTTTAATTTTATTATTTTTTCCTTTCCCAAACGTCTAGATCACAGTTACACCTTGTTAGGCGCTGCATAGCTACAAATGATTATTCCGCCATTTAACTTCACCATCACTACTCCGGTGTTAAAGATATGTTTGTAATGATAGGCTATTCGCGTTATTCCATTCATTACCTTCTATTAATTGTCCTTATGTTTATAGAGTAATTTTACCTGAAGTAACACCTGGATCCAATCAAATGAAATATGATTACGCAAATTAGTTTAATTTAAAAAGTGCAATGAAGGGATAGTGAGAAACGGATAAATAAGTTTTGCCGACGATAGTAGAAGGAGAAGGAATTGAATAATGTGCTAGGAATATATTTGTGCGTGTGCGAAACATAATTTTATATCGCGAGAGTAAAGATCCGACTCATTTTTGTTTGAAGCTGAAGTTACTTTGCCGTAACTACTTAGTCTCGGACTCGATCATCAGGATAAGTTTAATATTTTGAGTAAAATTTAATAATAAACGTGTTGAGTTTACTATTAAATGAAACATGAATTGGTTTTGGGTATTTTCCTTAAAAAGCATAGATAAATAGGGGCTTTGTAGAATACTCGTGACTATTTTAATTGATTGGATATATGTGTGCTTATAGACTTCAAATTGTAATTTAAGATGATGGAAGAGAGTGGAAATAGGAAGACGCCACATGTTATATTCATATGACTCATGAAAGGACCGTCTCATGTATCCATACAACCCCATATAGGTATCTTGGAATGCCGACAAAAAAGCAAAATGTTAAAATCGTTAAGGCCAGATCTAAGATGCCAATGTTTTTAAAGTCTGACTGTTAATCCGTAGTGCACGTCTATTTGTATATAGGAGGTTGATGTTTTGATTAATTGGTCACTCTGAAAATGGAAAATCCTTGGTACTATGGGTAATTGAAGCAAACACTGGAGTCAGAAGAGACTACAAGATTTTAGTTAAATGTGAACTGAATTACTTGGTGGTAGAATGATTAAATATTATCCCTAAATATATAGAAAAATGAACCGCAAACAAGTAATTTAAATGGCATTTTATGGATTTATAATATCTTTTAATAAGTTAAGTAGCAAATAAGCATTAAATTGGCATTAAACGTATTGATATCGACGCTTCATTGCGATGATGACTCGTTACGACACTTCATTACGATGATGAGTGATTAATCATTGCGAAGATTAATTGATTGAAGAATAATCGTTTTGAAGCCTATCCTCCTCCTCGTGGTTACCCAGATAATTGATTATATTCACCTTGATTTCAATATAATGAATTATTAATTCAAATTTCCGACCATTTTATGCCGAAACAGTGATCGTATCATGGAGTTCCGATGAAACTATTATTGTTAATGTTTAATTTATTAATCTGATATTTTGCATAGCTATTTTGAGTAAATAAAATAAGTCATGTTAAACAAATTTGAATTTTTCTCTTTCTCTGTTTAATTCAATGTTAATTTCTGTGATATTTGATTATGCCTTGATACATAACTTTTCGATTACATTTAGCGTTTTGAATGGATAGTTTAAAGTATTCTTGTCTGTATGCTAACTTGAAAAATTATTATATGGAATGTTTTTTCTTTATTTATATAACATATATAACAAGAGATTTCTCTTTCAGTGTTTTATACGATCCCAAAAGTTGCTAAATATATTTTATTCGAGCAGAAATTTTATACTTGCGAAGTTTTGAGAATTTGGAAGTTTGTAAGTTTTTATATTTTAAATAAAGTAGTGAGTGCTAAGAAGGTTATTTAAGAGATTTTATTGATTAACACAGTAATATGAATAAATAAATTCAGCAATGACATTCTTGATTGTCTTTATTTTTAAATAAAGAAATTGATTGTGTTCAGAAGTACCAAGCTGATACATATTTCTTTTATTAAATTTGCTCTGTACTTAATATTTTTATTTTTTGGAAGCTAAGACCTCTTTCACCTGCTGTGCCCTGAAGAGTTGACAGCATGTAATTTTTTCGCTAACCGAGGATAATAAGCAGATGGTTTCTGTCATGGTTGGTTTTGAACCGAGCGACAACAATATTGTATGTTCCAAGGGCCTTAATTGAAAAATCGTCGTAGAAGACCATTCCCCCGTAGAATACCATTTTTTTTCTTCTTTTTCTTTGCCTTCGTTATTCGAAAATTCGTGAAAACCATTCTTTACTAATTGAATAGCGGTGAGATAACGTTGCTTAAAATGAAAAATTTTTCTGAAACGTTGAAAATTATCATTCTGAAAGGGAAACTTGTTTTGAAAAAATAAATTGTATTTGAATTATTTTAAGCGTATTTCAGCTATTTTTATTTGCTAAATTTTATGGATCTAAATTATCCTTTGTTAAAAAGAATAATCTTTTGAGTTGATAATTCTCATCGTAACCATAAATGAATTCATTTTTTGATAGTTACATTAAAAAAATTAATGTTTTTCAATTTTTGCGCATTTTGGAAGATTTTCTATTTCGTCTTGTTTCATGTACTTATTCTACATTAAACGTGTGTATTTGCCCTATATCTCCTCTTTACAGTAGCTTATATTAGTCAAAACCAAAGTTTCGTATTACATTTATACGGAATTTTTTTTTGGGGGGGGGAGGGTTAAGATTGTTTATTTAATTGAATCAATGAAAGCTTATTTAATTATGAATACTAATTTAATTATTAATGTGCGTTCTGTTAAAATGTTGACTTGCAACAAATGAATATATTTTTGCAACGCCTGTCATTTCAGTTCCCCCCCTTTCCCCTTCGTCTAAAATTTCTATTCGGAATTCACTCATCAGAAGTCGTACTTTGCTTTCACAGCTCGTTTTGTGCCGAAATTAACTAATTCTAGAACACAATGAGTTCTAATAACTTCCAAATCACGCCATGTGAGGACTAGTTGAATTAAATGTGCAAAAAAGATAATTTTTTTTCGTGGTTTTTGGTAGGAAGGAACCAGGAACGTACGATCCATCGATTAATCTTGTCGTTAGTTTCATGCGTCAGAGAGTAGTAATAATTCATTTTTTTAAAAAATTATTTTGCAAATATCTATCACTCATTTTTTTTTTTATTTACTGTGATATTTTTTATATATTCTGAACCATTTAATTACACCCATTACTTCCATAAATGAATATGATTGAATGCCATTTCTGCAAACTTTTCATACGCAAGTTCTTTCCCATGTTCATTTCGATTTTGAAAACAGTATCCGAGAGTTATTTTGGGGATCATTTTTCACAGCAGTTTCTCTGAGCACTTTCGAATGACTTTGAGAATGAGGTTCCCAAACGTTACCTCTTCGGAAGAGAAAGAATATACTCTACCACTTCAAACCCATTACTCTATTTCCATTGTTTATTGGCCGATTGTTAAGGCTCTACCATAATGAGAATTATCTTCCAACCGAATTGGAATTGAAGTTCTTCGAAAACGACATGCTGTCTGTTTTGTAAAGCTAATGGTTATAGATTCGTATCGATCTCCGAGAGAATGCTGTACAACCAACCTACTCGGAACAGTATGGCCACTAAGTTTCGAGATTCGTTACTGTTTCAATATATATCGAGGCCAAATCTTACTATCGATTGATTTTTAACTTGCTTTAAAAGGCTATTGACTTGAGAGGGCGGCGGTCAGAAATAGCCAGTGCTGGAGTAAATAGTGAATGAACTCGTTATTGAATTTGATAGAATTTTCGCTGCTTTTTCTCTGAATCAAATAAGGTGATTGATTGGAGGTTAAAGATTTTGCGTTTTGGATCTTGTGGATTTTGGTATTCGTGCGAGATTTTCCGTGTCTTTTTCTGGAAAAAGGAATGTTATAATTTCTCCTGAATTGATTTTTTTAAAAAAAATTATAGTTAAGAGTTCTTTCATTGATGGATACCATTTAAACATGTAATGACTGCGGTAGCCTAGCGGTCATGGTTGCAGTCTCTCGACCTGCAGTGTTTATGTCGAGTTCTGATGTCACTAAGGACTAGCGGGACTGATGCACGTTAAATCTGGTCGAGATCCCATGTCTTTCCGTGCTCCTGAGTGTCCTTCCTGTCATGTCCCATACACTGTTTCTCACATATCAATTGGATGTCCTGTGTTTCATCATCTTCGTACTTTTTTCAATTCACCTGTTTTACAGTTGTCTGGCTTGGTGGGGGAAACCCCCTACCGTAACCTGTTTGCATTTTTAAACTGAATGGGATTTTTAAATCACGTTTAAGATAAAACCATTTTTATAATGTTCTACAATCTTTTTCTTAATCTCTTTTTTGCAATTTTTTGATTAACTTTGAGAAAAGAAACTTATGGAATTTTCAATGAGTGTTGGGCGCAGCCTTGTCAGATTTGGCTATTGCGCCATAAACATACTATCATTCACCCATCCATATCCTCATAGTGGCGTGGTGTGTAAAGTTATGTATGTTCCAGCTCGGATATCTTCCTTGTCACTTGATAGAGGTTCAAAATTATGAGGCCTCGTGTTGCTTCTCAATGTCGACGTTAATAAACAATCACTCACACACTTAAACATGTAACGCCCCTGTCTACTAATTGCTCCATCACTAGTGAAATGTTCTGTCTCTAATTAAATAGTAAAACAATGAAAGAAATCGAATTGGTTTTATTCAGTTTTTCGAATATTCAACATTCAATTCTTAAATTATTATACGTCGGAAACAGGTTCCTCTCTACACGCGTCCGACTTTAAAGATTAATATAAATTTTTTTGCAATTTTATCTGACCACCAGACGTGTGTAATGTAGATCTGACTGGATATATATTCGCCTATGATTTATATTTCACATTAACTGCTGAGATAAATCTTCCTATCTCTCTCTCACAACTAACCCTTTTATCAAACTCTTCGTTGCTTATAAACGATATGACATGAATCTTATTCACTCTTTATGTTTTAATTTACGTAAATCACTATTCATCCATAAGAAGAGGTTCTTAAATCAAATAACATCACATGAAAGACCCCTATATAAATGATAATTGAGAATATATATATATATATATATATATATATATATATGGGACAATGTGTAAACTTGAATAATTTATATCAGTTGATATTAGTAATGAGTGGCATTTAATGACAAATTATTTTTAAAGAACTTTTGAATTGATACATTTTTATGACAAACATGGACCTTGAAAGCAGTATTTAAAAAAAAAAAAAAAAAATAAGGGAATTTTTTTCTTGAATAACTGAATATGTTCTTTAGGACAAAGAAAAAATTATTTGCTATCATAGGTTGTGAAATGAGTTACAGAGTTGTGAAACATTAAATTTATGACATGTTTCAAATTCTGAGAGAAATGATACCTTTTTCTTTGATTATACTTTTATTTTAAACAGATACAATTTTTTTTAAAGAAAAGTTTTAGTAGATTTAAAAGGGAGAAACTTCACTTTTTTTTAAAGCTTTCGTAACTTAAAATTCATTAATGGTTAATAAATTGCTTAAGTTTATTTCTTTCGCAGCTAGGTATTTATTAAATTCATGTATTTCAGTAGATTTTATAAAATTATTTTTGGTATTCTAAAAAAAAGGCTTATCGATAAATAAAACGAAAAATATGAATTTAAAAAAATTCACTCTCTTTTGCATATTTCTTAAACATTCATTGTTGCTACAAATGCTATTTCTCATTCTCTGATTTTTCTCTACTAAACTGCTGAAATTTAAACGTAATATTATAATTAGGTATTTACCGATTCCAATGCCAGTGATATCTCCATTCTATCTCACGTTCTGTTGATGAACTATGTCTAATTTATTAAAATTTGGTGCAAGAAAATCCATTTTTTAAAAACGGATTCAAAGTAAAATTCCGTATAAGTTCCCCCCCCCCCTTTAATTTGTAGCTTGACTATAACAGAATATTTTCCATTTTTGTTGTGTTTGAATCTTTCCAGATCCGAACGTCATTTTAAATTATAAGATGATAAAAATAAATACTTAAAAGATACTGCACACAATTTATTGAAATCTCACAAAGTAAATAACACTATCTGTACCATAATTCTTTGATATATGTATTTCAATCCTAGTTTGCGAAAACAAATTGCCTCAACAAGGACTGTCTCCGACTCCCTAAGAACTCCATTATCTTGAAACTGATACCTCAAAAAGGCCTTCCCAAATATGGACGACAGTCTATATTTTCTTTTCAAAGGTGCTATCAATGGGTAAAAAGTGTTGTCGGTTCTTAAGTGCCTGTCGCTGATATCCTCTCCACACGCGATATTTTTACCACGATTAATTTTGTTTTTAGAGAATGAGCGAGGGTGAATGCACATCTCTCCTGCCCTCTGCGAAGTTAAACTGGCCCATTAGTTGCCTCTGTCACGTAACGTGTACTGAAGTCAAATGGACAAATGAATTGTCCAGAGATGGGGGTCAAAAGGAACGATGATTGGCCTTGGGATCAGAATGATCGCATTTGTAGGCAAAGGTACGTTGCGATTGATAGGAAGATAGGATATTCAAAAGAATGCGCCGCTGTCTGGATTTGCTGCTAGGAATATTTTTTTTAAATGAAGACATGTTAGTTTAAGCGTTTACTATTATTATTATTATTGTAGCTGATAAGTTGCTGAAGCGCATGAAGGGTTTCAAATTTTGTTTCAGTCTGGTTTGATTGAGATCAATTTCATAGAATAATGATGTTCGGGATATGTAATTCATCCACTCCTTCATTTTAACTTAACTATCAGTGTTAAAAAGAAGTCTGGTGGAGTGGTTTCGTTTGCTTGAATAGACATTATACTTTAGGGGGGATTCTTAACTTTTCTTGTTCCTTAGCTTTCTTTTCCAATGATGTGTACACGCTATGGAGACCTTCTTAGATAGGTTCCTTTCTCTCCCGGACCACATTTGTTTTGATTTTATGTAGAATATGTGCAAAATATACAGTATATTTGCAAAATGCCCGTATTAACGGTGTTTCAAAAATAGTGAGCATAACAAAAAATACACAAATATGCGTTTCTTCCTTAGTGGTGTACTTTATATTACTGACATCGTATGAAAAAAGATGACGTTTTATACTGGACTTTTATTATCAACAGACATTATCGAACAGAAATACGTACAAAAATAATCTTAAACAAAAATTATATTTCTTTCACATCAAAAACAAAATTCCGTCTCTCTCTCTCCTCTGTTGTCTGCCATCCAACATTTTCTTCAAATCTAAATTAAGAATATATAGTGTTGGCCCCCCCCCCTACACACACAACCCTCTGTCGCAAAGATATGTTAACCAATGCCAATAAGCCTCGTAGTTTTGAACTACGGTCAGATGACGGAAATCGACACCTAGATGGCTCCCAATCTCCACATCCTTTCCATAAGTTTGGTGGGGTATGATGTGGTCATTAATTAGCAAAATAATATGACCATTTCATATTAATCTCAAAACACCACAGTGGCCATTAATAATGAATAAATATTAATATCTGAATAATAATTAACACCCTACATTATAGTAAAGCATAAAAGATGTAGGAAATTGTGAAATTTTATGTATTAAATATATGATGGCGAGAAGATTATTTATCTCGGATAAAAATTTCAAAGTATAATGTGGTATTGATGACACACATGGAATTAATAATGTTATACCTTATTGAATACATTTATGTAAAAAGTGAAATATCAGTTTTACGTGCGAGTCTTTGAAAATATAGATGTTAACTGCATGTTTTCTCATTCAAGTTTAATCAAGAAATCTTTCCATAAACCATCAAGGGTTCCAACCCTGAGCTACATTGTGGACTGTGTTGACGAGCTTCGTTAAATTAAAACTTTTTCTAATGATGACGATATCTTAGCAACTCTTCGTTCAATTTCTACCCCATGCGCATGAAAGCTTTTGATGCCTATTTGAATTGCTTGTTCCTCCAAGCTTTACCTCTACTAAATCATGGCATTTATTGGAGCCAATATCTTAACAGAATGGAATGCATGAGACTCGATGCGGCAAAATATCGTGCGGGTGTAGTGAGAGATTTTTATATGTGAAATTTTTCGAGATTTTTCATCCATATGCTTGAATTGAGTGCCTTAATTATCTGAACGATGTTCAAAGTGACAAATTCTGTCACTATTAACCTTTTGTACTAATTCAAAATGAGGTGTACGGACCTCTCAGGGCTTACCATTTTTAGGTTTGTAAGGGAATCATGACACGTGCACACGATGACCATGATGGTTAATGAAATGGTAAAACATCTGCAGTTCCCAATTCATAACGGACAACTAGTCCCGGAACTATAGCAATAGGAAATGGGAGAGTTATTTTAGCCCGCATCCTGTACTTTATTATTCTCCATATATTTCTGCACATAAAGTATTTGACTCGTTAATATCACCATTCTTGCCCTCTGTAATCTTTATGCGACAGATGTTTAGATAATCAATTGTTCTTAACTAAGATGGATCCATGAATTTAAATAGAGGAGATTTTACTCACATGTACAGTTGTAGCTTCAATTAAATCTGTGTAATATTATAAACCTACGGTATTATTTCTAAAACTCTAATAAACAATTTACGAATTTTTTGTTACATCAGACTTTTTTTTTTTATTAATTGTTAGATTTGCAAATTGTAAAACTCACCTTGAAAAGTAGGCTCAAGTTTGTGTGTAAATCATTTTTATAGGGCATAATATTTGCCTAGATTACCGCATGAATTAAATGGTAAAAATAATTTTTGATCTGCATAAATCTGAAAGATCGCGACATTTAACGTTATTTAGATCGCGAAAATATAAAGATGACGAGTGCGAAATTAGCTCCGTATTATCCCGCTACGAAAGCTGCTAAATTTCTTTCTTTAATCGTGCAAAATTAGGCTAAATGTCAAATGTAAACTCTAATAAAGGACCTCATTAGCCACCCAGCAGCGTATCTCGAGTACAAACCTGAGGAATTTTATTTTGCGGTTTTTCTCAAAACGGTGTCAATACCACTGATCATTCTGCCGATACCTATCATTTGAGTCAAAACTTGTTTTCCTTTTTCACAAAAAATTAAAGCTTAAAAGAAGTCCATGTCTCGTAGACAGTAAACATCAATTCATTAATATATAAAGATGAATGTTTTAAGCGGTAACATTATACATAATTTCATTCTCTTTCTTTTGTATGAGGAAAATGTTGCTGGTGTGAGAATCTAGACTGTAGTTGTGAATTTCAATGAGATATGATTACTCTCCAGATGTAAGAAAATATACTGGATCGTGATGACACTGTTTTTGTGGTTTAATTCTAAAGTACGCGTGTGAATTTTTCTGAAGAGATGTTAAACCTATTTTTTGCCAGATATATGATAATAAATTGGCTGAAGGGGGATATTTTTTCGAAAGTTATGTTATAAAATTTTTGAGATAGCTGCTTTAGAAATATGTACGAAAGGGTATTGTAAAATTTAATTATTTCTAAGGAATACCTGGATAAAATTTATTCAACATAATTTATTTATCCTTTTATACATAATGTTGTAGATTTCAATTATTAATTTTGATTTATTTGGTTTCAGGAAGTCATAGATTGAAGAAACCCGAAGTATCGTAAAGTTTAAACTCTTATTCCGGCGTATCGAAAAGATTTAAATATTGCTAAAAAGAATCGAGACAGAAGCTTAATTTTTATTTATTATTTTTGAGAGTTCTCTACATAATCACCTTTCAGGGGTTATATATTTTTCTCAACGTTTATTAACCTTTCGAAGGCCGTCATTGTAGTACTCAGCAGATTGAACTTTACCTTCTCCATGTTGCTTTTCTTCCATTTCAATCTACGGTTTCCTGAATTTTATTCAGACTATTTCGGTTGTTTCTTAATAGTAATTAAAACTTTTCGATGCCCTTACTCAAATATTGAAAAGGCTGGTTTGGTTGGTGGACATGGTTAAAAGTGTACTTTCTGTCCATCAAAGAAACGCAGAATAACGAAGTACGTTGCAAAGACAACTGCAATAAGGCTGTTTGTGGAGAACATTCTTTTAACATCTGCCAAGACTGCAAACGCTAATTTTTACCCTTTATCCATTTTTTTTAATTGAAATATTTTAATGCTTATCTTAAGTTACGATAATTTGTTCGAATTAAATAAAAGGAAATGTAAAAATATACTTGTTTTTGATTTGTATTGTATGAGAGTCCAATAAGTAGTTACAGTGTAACACTGATTTAAGTTATGAAAGATCAAAGCACTTGAAATACCAGAGGTCATAAGTCACACCGGTGCGTTGTGGAAAATGCGAATTTAGAAACTATGGAATTAAATTACAGTTTATATTAAAAAGTACTTTTTGTTGAATGAAAGTTTTTGAAAAGCCCTTTTTAAAACTTTTCTACTCCAGTTCATGTTTCGAAATGTGGAGAAAATTTTTATTTTTTAGGATTTTTCCTTGTTTCCATTAACTGGCCGTTTTCATGAAACCAATTACTCCCGCTAATGATGGGATTACTGTATAGTTAGAACCAGTGTTCTAGAACATATTAAACGATGTTTAACTAATGATTTTAAATGTGGATATGCCTGGTAGGGAAACATACACTGTGGAGACTTTTTTTTGTTACAGGTTGTGATAACATTTTTGGCGAAGACAGTATTTTTAAATGAAGATTAATTGGTTAAAATTACTGTAATTATCGAAAACTTTTTTTTAAAAAAAAAAGCTGTTAAATGGTAGCTATACACATGATTCATGTTTCTTATGTTATCCGTTTTGCAGAGGAAGGTTGTAGAAACTTTATTTTAAAATATATTGTTATTGATGGATTTAGTGAGATGGATCAGGATAACCTGATGGCATAATTGTGTTTTAATAAACCGAGTAAAGAAAGTTTAAAATTCTAGTCATCCAAAGGCCTGCTAAATCTTAAGTCCTCGCGTGTATGGCATTTTAAATGTCGCCATTTCACTGTAGTCCACAATTATGAGAACCGATGCCCTTCTCAACTGACATTAATGTGGCCGTGGTAGCCTTGTGGTCATGGTCTGGGACTCGCCGTTGGCGTTGTTTTCGTCGTGTAATGGTTTCGAGCTATGGTGCTGCTTGAGACCCATGGTGTAGTGAAGCTGTTCCACTTAAATCTGGTTGAGGTCGTAAGTCCTCCCCTTGGTGGAGTGTGGAAGTTTGGAGAGGGAAGTGCCAGCTCAGGTGTCGTCCTCGTTAAATGACCGAGGTTCAAAATCTCGAGGTCCTTCGCCAATAGCTCTCACGAGTTTTAGTTCAGGAGTTTAAGGACGCTTTTTGTATTGAACCATTTAGCCAATTATATGTCGCCTGTTATACGTCTTTATTTCTGCAAGAAAATTCTACTTTTCATTTTTTTATTCCTGTCACATACATTTCCTGCTCTATAAACGTACTGAAAGCTTTTATTTACTTTTGAATTTCGAAATTACGTAATATCTTATGTTATTTGTTCCAACATTTACCGTCTTGTATGACCATTTATTCTTGAAAATTTTTCTTTTTTCAACAAATTCTGAATGCGAGGGTGATAGTCTCTCTGGAGGTCGGTTTGTAGCTCAAACCCTTTTGAATGAGCTCGGTCTCCTTGGGCATTCTGCCTGTAACTAGTTATCGTGTTGCTTCTCAGTGAGACGTTAATAAACAGTCTCAATTACTACCGACATTAATTTAACAAAATCAGATTCCTAACCAATATTAAAACAGTTTTGCACTAAAATGTATGTAAAGATTTTCTCTTTTGGTTGAAAAGGGACTTGTCGTTGTGGTCCTTTCTAAATTCTTGTGTGACTCAATTTGTATTATTTGCAACATTTTTTTCGCAACATTTTTTTTATTCTATTACCACAAATTTTAGCAAATCTTAAAAGATTATTAAATACTGTCATTTAATCTGCGAAGTTTTCTGTAGTTCATCTCTTCGATTAGTTATTTTATAAAGTAAAAAATACACAGGGGGAGGGAGGAGATGTAAATAAGAGGGAAAAAAAAATTACTCATGCACGATTTATCGCCCAATCGATTTCGTGATTGAAAGGTATGATACTTTATTTTATTCTAACTGTTATCTGTTGTTGTCAAGTTCACGAAAAACTGCGTGGGTTTTTCAAATGCGACACGTCTAGTTTGAAAAATAGACCAACTAGACACACAGAAGAAAAAATGTTATTGATACTCGCACTAAGTGAGAAAGATACTATTTTACAGTATTATTTCTTACCTCCTCTGCGTTTAATAAAACGAGAACACCGTTTTCTGTAATCTAATTAAAATCATCCCAATTAAAGAAGATGATCCGTTTAATTAGAAATGGTTTAGTAAGTAAGACACTGTTTCTCGCAATGAAGGCAAGAATTTGACCTGATGCGTTACTAATTTGTAACGGAACTAAAATGCGATTTTATGGGTTCTATATCTTTTAGATTCTCGCTGTGTTTGTGCATACTGTAATGCCACTTCAATTAGGAAAAAAATGAGGACAGGATTTTAAAATATTTGACTGAGTTCGGAAATGTTCTTTTTTAAACTAACATTAATGTTAATTTAAAAATGAACTGTTCCGAACTAACATTTAACTAATTTGATGTTTGTAAAAACCTTTGGTTAAAAAGTTATATAAACAGTTGTTTTCTAATAATCAGTTGTTTTTTTTCAGGGGAGGGGGATGAAACATGAGTAAAAATAATGAAAAATAGGCGAGTTTTCGAAAAATGCTTATGTAAAAGATAAAGATTTGATGATAATGAATTTGTATGTTTTTTATTAGAAATGACTCACTCCTATGAAAGGCCCGATCTAGGATTTATTCAAATTAATTGTAAAGGTATTGCAAATCGAAATGTAACTGTGGGTTTCGGTGAAATTGTATGCTCGTGTTTTATGAACTATGTAGATCTGCAGGCTATCTGTTTTAAAGAAAATCCTTGTTCAGACTATCCGAAATAATATGTATATGCAAAATTTCTGTTGTAAAATTTTGAGGTATGACTTTTCGAAAATTGAATTTTTCTCGCAAAAAGTTCAATTTAACAGAGAATTCTTTTAAGTTTAACATTTACTATTTATAAGTACAGGTATTGCCTAACGCTGATTGCGTGTAATTCATTTTCTATTAATCAAAGCGTTTGAATTTAAAGACAGTTATAGATAAGAAAGATTTCGTATGCTTCCATAAAATTGTTACGAATTTCGATATTTTTGACGAAATCCCAATTTTTGACGTAATCAGATAATTCAGACTGAAGAATAACATTTAAAATTACGAATTTGTCGAGTTACAGTTAAAGTTTTTTTTTTTTTTTTTTCAAACAAGAAGTCTTGCAAAAATTAACTGTTTCAGCAAACAATAAATGTGTTTCTCCATATTAAATGTACTGTTTATTATTTACTATTTATTATTTACCCCGTATTAAACGTTCTGATAAAAATATGACGCGCTGTATGATTAAACTGAAATGGAATTTTCTTTTTTTGAGCAATAATAAATTTCATACTGTGTTTTATTTGTTCTTTAAATTATCTCCCTCATAAACGCAAGAAATTGTAAAGAAGAAAAAATTTGTTTTGCAACCAAATCATTATTAGTTTCTTTAAAAAAAATATTAAAGCGTGTTTTTTTTTCTTTCTATTTGCTGCAAAATGAATAATTATTTAAATTCTAAAACTGATCATCATTACGAAATATTGGAAGAGTTACTTTTCTTCATAGTATTCGTTATTCGTGAAACTCTTTAAAAGAAACATTACCAAAAGATTAAAAATAATTCTGATGTAAGCTATATTTTTAAATTGAAGAATGAGCACTTTAAGGTTTTTATTTAACTTTGATTTTTTTGAAAAGAGTTATGAATTTAATCATTTTATGGCACAAGAATAGTAAATTTTTAAATTTAAAAACTAATTTAAATAATATTTTAATTGGATTTTAACGCATATTGGAATGTGCAAAATTTCAATTTTGCCGTAGTTTACATTAGTATTTCTTTCCGACTGTGGTTTTTTTTTTTTTTTTTACGATTTTTACTTTCATAACATCTATTTTCAAATTTGCAAATGTTCCTGTTGATTTCGTTATTTTTTAAATTTTTTTTTCATTAAATGCTCGAAGTTAATGATGAAAATATTGAAATAAGTAATCATGTTCATGGTAATGGTTGATTACTCTTATTGTATTCTTATACTAACATTACTTAATCCTAGTCATTTTGATGTATGCCAAAAATATAAAACTATTTTTCCCGTATTAATTAATTTTCTAATGTTAAAAATATTCTTTAACTAAACGAAACCTATTTTTTTTTCATCATCCAGCGTGGTCTAATTTCATTTTAAATTAATATGCAAATAATTTTTCGCTGCATCCTGTGCTGTTGTGTTTCGGTCTTTTGTTTGCCCAATCTCATTAGTGAATCTAAAATTAAACTCCTAAATTAGATACTTTAATACATGAACCTATTAAAAAAACCTTTATAAATTTTCGCCGACGCATTTCAATCTAGGTTTTTCAAGCCCGCCGTCTTTAAATATCCTCCACAGGAATGCTTGTGCGATAGTCAAGCAAATAGAATCTTCTCCCTAATGCAATAAAAGTGTCCCATCAATATCATCCATTTCCATAGAATAACCATCATTTAATTGGTTCGGTTTCTTACACAACGACCGTAAACCTATTTAGCGGTTTTCTCCTAGGTGTCACTGATCTCGGGATGGCCTTACAAAAACCCTTGTGGCTGTTGGGATCCGAGGCACAAAACACCAACTCAATTTTCCTTTCGTATGAGGAAAGAAGAAAAAAGGGCAAGTGTGTTATAGATGGACTGCTGAAAAGTGATATATGAATGGTTGTAATTGGATTTGGGGATGGGATCTAGTTTTTTTTTTTTTTTTTTCTTTCCCCAAACGAGACTCTTGAGTCATTGACTAACATCTGGTGTTACGCCAAGTGACATTCCTACCCTATCTGATGGACGTGTTCGTTTTGGGTAATGGTTTAGAATATTTTGTGTCTTCAAAATCGTTATTAAAGGTACGACTTCTGGTAATCAATTACTAGTGATGTATCTCGGTAATCCGATTTAGTTAGGAGGCTTGTGGTGATAGTGGAGTGTTAGAGTGATTTATATTTATCTTTTGCGCGTGATTCTTTTTTTAGAAAAGTTGGAAAGAAATTTTATTTCTTACCTGAATGGTCTATGTTTAGTTGTAAAGATGTGAAATATATGCTCAATGTGTAAAACTGAAAGTTATGTGGTAGCTAATAATTTAGATGAATAATAGGTTTTTTTTCGATGTGTAATCATCGAAATAACCATCTCTTCTGTAACATAATTTTAAATTGTTATTTAAGAAAATTAAAGTAGATTGATGAAGATTTATGAGTGTTGACCGCTTAATATTCACTTCTATACAGATCTGAATCAATTTAAATACCATTATATAATTTAGAGCAGTGGTTCCCAACAGGGTTGGTACCACCCACCTCTGGGCGATGAAGAGATCCTAGGGTGTATTGGGATTAAAGCTAATTTAGAAGGCGTTGAGGACCAAATGGCCGCCTCCTAGGAAATTCACATGAACGTGTTGAAAAACTTAACACTAAAAATCATCGAACATATGTATTTCAACAAACAGTTCTAAATGTCTTTTAAGGAAGGTAGTCCAAATTAAAAGTAGGTTTTGGTACATTAAATGTTTTCTCTCTACATTTTTTACTGAAGCATGTGTAGTGCACTAAACGGTGCACCACAGTGTGTGTGTGTAGTTCCGGTTCGATCAACGAAACTTATAGTTGAAAGTTCAGATATGTCACGCAATAATTACGGGTTCCGCTGGCATAAAGCCACAAATTTCAGAGCGTAATGTCAATCCTATAGAGTTTCCTCTTTTTATGCTCAAAGAAAAATTATTGCTTTCTGTATGGAATAAAATGCTTTTTGATAAGTGAAACTTTTTCTGACTAATGGGAGTTGTATTCAAATATCTATCTATTAAAGGTATGAAAATTCTCAGCTGAATTATTGATTCAAAGAAGAGGAGTCGGTTGCGCCCCCCTCCCCCTTCTGTCTTCTGAAAAGCGTGCGATGAGTTTTTTCCCTCCTCTCCCCAGAAGGGGTGGTAAACCATAAAAGGTAGGAACCTATGAGTTAAACCGTGATCTCAAATCAGCTTCAGTTTTTTTACTACAGATTTAAATCATCGAGTCATGTTTGAATTTTTAATTGAATTAATCTTCCCAAGTCCTCCCATTGGCGTGCTGTGAAGTTTGGAGAGTGATTATCAACTCAGATGTTGTCAATTGACCTGTATTCAAAATTACGAGTTCAGCCGTTAATAACCCTCACGTTGCTTTTAAGTAAGACGTTAATAAAGCAATCAACAATCAATTCTCTCATAATCGTTTCTGGCCAACATTTTAAAAGTAAAAATTATCTATAAATTATTTCGGTGCCTTGAATGAATGATTATGTTTGTAGATCAAGCCAATTTAAATTTTCTTAGTAGTGCGAATTTCATTAATTCTTTCTTGTTACGAATGTTTTTTATTGTTTTGAACAATAAAAATATTATTGTAAAAAATATGCTATTTTTATGTTTTTGAATTTCCTGCCCTCTTTTCAAATTTTTGCAAACAATTTTTTGGTTTTAAAACAACCTATGATCATGCGCCAAGTAAAAAAAAAAAAAAAAAAAAAAAAAAGAACGAAAATATCTAAGTATTTATTGAACGCTTCCGTAATCGATTTCAAATACCCCAATGCCTGTTATTTTCTTACGCAATCATGCAAATAATTTCTCTTTAACTAAACACAGCATCTTGTTTTCTCTTCCACAAAAGCATCCGCCGAAAGTGAAAAACCCTTTCCCGTCGTTTACAGACCATTACTCCATTGCTTCTGTACCATTGCTTTCATCGCCTCTGATGGTCATGATTGAAGGGTTTTATCCTCACAAACCGCCCTCGCACTAGCAATTAACCCCAGGTCCACTTCCCTGTGAACATTTTTTGCGTGATTGAGCGTGTCTTCGAAAGGGCAACCTTGTCGAGATCTAATAGTTTTCTACAATCGATTTTCGTGTCTTTTGATTTAAAATTAATCGGCGGTGATTAGAGGTTTGCCCTAGCGAATCCTTTTGGGAAATGGACTTTTGGCATTGCCTTTCTATGTCTGTCAACGCTTGCCTTTTTGCCTACTTGCTTTTTTCCCCAAGTTCAGTGGCTTTAAAAAAACGTATGACTGAAAATTGTTTTGAATGTCTGAGACGTAATATTCATTGTTGGTTTTGTAAATTGAATTTATTTAAAAAAATTGTCGTGAATATATGCTATAAAGTTTATAAATCGTAAGACGAAATAAATTTTTAAACACACAGGGGCTTTTGTTTTTGTAAATGTGTAGCAAGTACAATATGTGTTTCTTTTAACTAACCTATGTGACTATTTTATTACTATGTTTGTTATAGGAACATCACCATTTGTGAAAGAACCTTGATATACGTAAATTAGTATTACTATACAAGGAGAAATGTAGTGAATGAAATTGAAGAGATAGATGAATTAGAGATAAATAGGAACATTATATGTTGCTTCGAGCAACTGTGAAGCAGTATACTAAACTTGTATCATAACTAGAAGTCTACTTGAATCGGATCCAGTGATTTGAAATGGATTGTTTAGAGTTACTTAGATAAGTAGAATTCTTCATTATAATATTCGATCAAAGACGCGATTAGTTAAGCTCTCTGCATTATTAATTTCTATTGATATTGTTATTTCAAAGTCTGAATAAATTAGCTAAAGCTTTTTGATTTTTTATTATTGCTTCACTTTGTCTCTTGATCACAAGCCGGAAAAAAAAATCCTTCACAAATGTATAAATTCCACAGCTGGTCGCTTTTCAAAATTTCACCATAAAATATTTTTCTTTACAATCTTCAAAATGTATAAAAATATCCATGACTGCTATTTTGTGATTCATCTCAAAGTCGCAATTAAAAAAAAAAAAAAAAAAAAAAAAAATGTACTTTTGGTTTAGAACATAATTGTAAACAATGATTTAGTGCAAATGTGCTCTATTTTGAAATTGTAGAATAAAATATTATAAAAACAATTTTATTATAATTCCACATAAATATTATTGAAGTCGCGATTCTTATTGAAATTTTTCCTCTTTAATCATGACACAAAATGGTCAATCTATTGACCTGAACAATTAGTTACAATTGTTGTCATGTGTGTAAAGAGTTTATCCATTTGACCTTGATTTTCATGTATGATTAACTAGAATGAATATTGACTTTAAAGTGCGATTTCTAGTACTTAATTACACACTGCAGAATAGCTCAAGTGTAAATGCTATTGTAAATTTATCGAAGTTTTCTTTTTCAATAATCCAACCTCATGTGATTGTCAAAGAAAAAAAAAGCTATTTTTGTATAAAAAAATAATTGACAGTTGGAATATTCTCCGTGTAATCCTGTGTTTTATTCGTGTGATGTGATTGTTTATTCACGCCGCCCTTGGGCTTTCACGAGGGCTAATGGCGACGGACCTCGTAATTTTATACCTCGGTCAAATGACGATGGACGACATCTGAACTGACACCTAACTCTCCATAGTTCCCGGCCAACGGGAAGACTTGAAACCTCGACCAGATTTAACCCGTTGCAGGGCGAGCGGTTCTCTAGTGGCATCAGGGATCGAATCCACATCCGGACGAAAACAACAACGGCCGCTATCCCGTGGCAATAACCACTAAGCTACTGCGGCCGCGGGTTTTAGTTGGGTTTGGCTGAAATAGTGGCCGAGTAATTTAAATTTTTTTTATTCTTCAAGGCAAGACAAGTGAATAAGTTCAGTTGTTAAATGCATTATAAAAATTTATCTTTTTCTGAATATTTTATATTTATAATTAAAGTAAATATAAGATTTTTACCAAATTTAAAAATGATGATAAATGATAGCAAGGTAGTTAAAAATGATAGTAAGGCTTTTTTGATACAAATCCTCTGAATTTTGAAGAAGAATATCTTACAAATAGCTTCAATATTTGAACCTTAATGTCTTGGATTAGTTCTGCAATTTTATGAACTATCGTATAATATTTAAAAAAAAAAAAATTCCATATTGCTTTGCAAAGAACAGATTCTCTTTGCGGTGAAAATGTTCTTTGCAAAAAAACAGTTTATAGTTATTTTTATTTCGCACTTAGCCTAATATTCCACTTCGTCTCCATTTATTAGAATGAATTTCATATACTGTACTTTAAACTTATTTAAAAAATTTAAAAAAGACCACATATTACTTCGGAAAAGTCGAAAGTTGGAGGGAAAAGTTTTTTTCCCAACATTTAAAACACGCACAGTAGAATATTTTAATTTCTAATGAATTATTCCGTACAAAACACCGAAGAAAAATGCACGTATTACAAAATATTTGGAATTCAAAAGCTAAATAAGATAGTATCTTAGCTTTTTCTTAAAGCCCTATGAACGATATGTTAAAATATTTCCCTCTGTCTTGGAACTGATGGAAAAAGAAATTAGTGAATGAAAACATCAGTATATTACTTGTAAGTAGTATATTTTTTTTTTATAATTTTCCTTAGTGTGAAATGTTCTGTTGGAGAAATAGTCTAAGAGGCATTCCAAAACTGAAAAAATATTTTTTTTCCCATTTAGCGGCGGGGGTTGGGGAAATAAGTTTTTTTTTTAAATGCTTTTAATCACATAAAATATTTCTCTGCAAAAAGAAATTTTGTTCAAAAATTTAAACACTTGGTGATAATGTCTGCCATGTGTGCATATTAATCTATTTTTTAAATAATCAGGCCGTTAAAAATGAGATGCTCAGATAATAGCTTTTTTTTTTTTAACGATAAACTACAAATTAATTATACAACTTCAAATGCAGTTGAATGAAGAACATGTGTTTTTTATGCTTCTCACAAATTCCAGTTCTTGATTTTTTTTTTGGTTCATATGGGTGTGTGATTATCCCTGTGCCTTTCAAGCAAAGCAACATTTACCGAGGATCGATTGCGTTATATTTCATTATTAGTGTATGAGTAAATAAATGAGAGAAAAGGGGGCGATCTAATCGATTTCGTTTTTATAAATATTTGTTTGTGAAAACAATTAAATATCAATTAGTCTTTTAGAAAATTATACGTATCTCCTTGTAATTTATGTTTATGCACTAATGCTGCTCTGTGTGATCCTCCTCTTTCGACAAACCATCTCATTTCTACAGACAAATCGATACTATTGACATTCCATTCCTAATTAATCAGCCGCAGGATCAAGTGCTTGTCCGAAAATACCGATGACAAGAGATTAGACTTGACACCCGTCCTCAGAAGAAGGGGGAAAAAAAACTACCTGGTGCCCTCTTGGCGAGTTTCTTGAACCGCGTGCATCCAAAAACATGCCCGTTAACCAGAACGCACCTTATTAACACCGATGCAAAAACAATTAAGAAAAAAATGAATAAAATATCATATTAGATCTTCATTAGATGGCTCCAGGATGTGTTCTTTAACAGGTATTAACCCAATTTCCCATCTCCGATATCCCAACGCGAACGAGGAATCCCTCAAAATGTGCAACACACATATTGGGCAAGGTCGCACGCAGAGGGAAGTAGCTGTCTTTTTTTTTTTTTGCTGTGTGCGTGATCGAACAGCGGACATTGATTTTTTTTTGGGCGAAGTCGCGCGTAGGATTTTAATGAGCCTTTAAAAATGAGGATTTGATGGGAAGCAAAATTTATGCAGTTCATTTTCTTTTATTATAATCTTGGAAGTTTGTGCTCCAGTTTGCCTAAGCGCTTGACCCCCAGGGATGGTAGATTGACCAAAGGCGGCAGATGGTGATGTCGAATATGTGAAAAGAGTTCTGCCCGACCCTCAGGTGTTGGAATGAGATTCGCATAGCTCATTTGAATCATTATGGATAAAGGGAAATAAATGAAAGATCGGTTTTTGAAGGTACTTTCGGCTGCATTTGGAAAGAAGGATGATTCTAACCTATTTGAGGAACTGTTGTCCACTTGGGATCGCCTGTAGGTCCCGTTTTAAGAAGGAAAATAGAATCGAATAAAAGGAAATGAGGCGGTTTTATGTACGGTAGGTGTGGCAGATGGATCATTGATACCAGGAAACTATTTTCTGTTTAGGATCTTGTCAGTTTTCGTGAACATATATGGTATTGATTCTAAGATGATTGGATTTGAAGGTCAAGAACGAATTGTAGGTGGAGTGAAGCATATAATAAAGTCAAGCGCTTGTCAAAGTGTATGCTAGTATTTTAATGTATCATAGATTATTGCATACTTTCAAATGAGTCGATGAGGTTTTTTATGGCAATCACATTGTGTTTATATAGATATAATAATGAAGTTTTTGAAAAATGCAATATTTTGACGGTGATAAAATATTCTTATATTTTCAGTAATACAATATCCATAAGCAAATACGCGTTTAATTAAGTTGAAACAAAAACAAGTTTAATAATTATTTTTTTTTAGCGATTATTGCACATTATGTTTTGTTTCGTGGTTTATGTTAACTTTTGTGATATGTAAGACTTTCATATGTTCACCGTTTTAAGTTCATTAGCGTAGCGAATCTTTAAACAACCACATTTAAGTGTATGTTATTATATTTATGTGCTTACAATAAAATGCTTGCGTATGTCTGGAGGGGAGTGAAAAAGTCATGAAAACTGATATGATCGGAGCATATTTTTAGAATAGATAAATGTTCCAAAATTTTTCTTCCCTCTGATTTAGAAGGCCGTGATTGCTTAGTGATTATGGTTGCGAACTCGCGGCCGGCATTGTTTTCGTCGAATTGTATGTTCGAGCCCTGATGCCACTGAAGGCCCACCATGTAGTGGGGCTGATGAATGTTAAATCTGATCGAGGTCCCAAGTCCTCCTTTTGGCCTAGCGTGAATGTTTAGAGAGGGTAGTGCCAGTTCAGGTGTCATCCTCGTCACTTGACCGTGGTTCAAAATTACGAGGTCCGTCGCCAATAGCCCTCGTGTTGCTTCTAGTGCGACGCTAATAACAACTAAAACTAAACTAAAACTCCATATATATTGCTTCCTATACTGATTTATTAAATAAATTTTTAACTTTTATATGTTCAAATTGAAAAATTGCATGTGTTTTATAGAATGTTTTTAAATTTTAAAGGACGCAATATAGCAAACAGGTATTTGTTTTAATTGCGCAATTATACGTGGGTGGATGAAAAAGTACCTGCTTTAGAAATGGAAATCTGGTAACACACTGTAATAGTGCACTATGCGTAAAACGACGGTTATGTGTTCTAATTATGTAGTATTCCCGGGTGATTATTTTTCCTTTTTCTGAGAAGTCTGACTCATGGTGCCCTCCAAATCCCAAACAATCATCGCCATAACTTTTTCAGCCGATGAGATCGACTTCGCCTTTTTTGGAGCAGAATCGGAGAAAGTTATCCATGGTTTGAATTACTGCTTGGTTATTGGTGTATGATAAGCAATCTTGGTCTCATTGACGGTAACAGCTCGACGCGTATGAATCAAAACTTACCCGTTGATCAATTTCGAATTGTTTTGACATAATTTAACTGATGGCAGCACACAGTGGTAACACTAATTTGTCTTAGCATCGCCATCTGTCGTAAAAACAGGTACTTTTTTTAACCATCTCATTTATGAATTTTGAGTCGTTTTTCCTTTTAAAGTGTTTCGGGTTTGGGATATGTTGAGGTAGTCATAATGGTTTTAAAATGCTTTCAGATATTGGAGGAAATATCGAAACAGGTAAAAAGTTATTGTTTACTTTTGGATGCGTTTTATTCTAGAGGATTAACATAGTTTTCATGAATTCAAGTAGGCAAATAAACGGGATTCTTGAAGATTTCAATCTTTTTTTCAGAAAAAACACATTTAGATACACATTTAACTGATAGAAAGAATTTGTACCAATTAAATCAGCGTATAATTTATCTGCTGTTTTGTGTGAAAAAAATCAAGATGTAAAAGCCTTCAATTTTATTTTCAAATTTTCTTTGTTTATTTATTATTGAATGAATGATTGGAAAGAGAAACAAGTTTATAAAAGTATGGCGAATTAAAGTTAAGATAGCAATTTGGCCAATATTTGTTCAATCTATCCATAGAAAGAATTATATATAATCTCATTTCATATATTAATGCAGTAGTCTTTCCGTCTTTGAGTGGAAAAAGAATAATATTCAAAGAATATTTTATCTTTATTCACTCATCACACCTACGAACCGTATTTGTTTGGAATGGTATCCTTTTTTTCCCAATCATCCATTTAAATTATACTGTGGAATTTTTTTTGAAGTTCATTAAAGCTCTTTCTTTAATTTATTTCCTTCGCTGAAAAATTTTCTAAACAAAATTCTGTTGTCAATATTGTTATTTATTACTAGTAATATACCTGATTTCTTTTGAAAGAAACATTGTTGATATATTGCCTAATCTATTTTGTTTTAAGGCTTGCACTTTAATATTTACTGATCAACGGCTAATAATCGGAAAGGATGTATTTATTTATTTAATAATATTTATGCACACAAATAGGCCTGAAGGTAAACATTTATTTTATTTCTCTCTTTTTTAAAATTGCCTATGAAGTTGATCATTAGAAGAACAAGGTTAGAAGTAATTCACGCATCATGAAATTTAATGCAAACTGATAACTAGATCACATTACTAGCAAATTGCTAAACGGAAAAACAAGCGTTTTGATTTACGTCCAAACCCGCATGATTTTTGTATTAATTTAACAATTCCTGACCCGTTTTACAGCGTGACAGCTTCGCAATCTAGTTGCATCCTACCACACACACGTTCCCGACAGACCTTCCCCTTGAAAACATTGTATTCATCTCCAGAAATAACAGGAAATTAATTCTAGCCGCATCTTATTTCAATAAAAATCGAGGGCAATGTTGTTTGAGAAAATCGCTTACGAATGTGCGCGCATCGCGCTTAACTACTGGGCCAACAGCTCCTCCGGTTTACTAAGCAAGCAGTTAATTGCAGGTTACAAACGAAAACGTTATTTTTTTGGTTATTCAAAAGATCGTTAGCTTTTCCTACGGCGTGTATTCGCTTCCTCATAGGATCAATTAATAAAAGTTACATGTGTGTTGTCGAGTGCTGTGTGTCTTTTGTGTAAGCCAATTTGCACTGAAGCCATAGGCGTGTGCTTATATATGGACATTTCGTTTGTAATTTGTTGATTTCCCTAGAGGGTGGCGAATTTCGAGCCCTCGTTCCGTTGATAAGGTTGTTTGTGAGACACGTCGGTTGTCATGTGAGTACTTTCCAAATGTGTTTTATTATCGATCTCTGTCGAGTTTTGCGAAAACTTCGGCGGGATAACTTTAGAAGTCGTATCGCTTGTAAATTTGTTTCATATTTATTGTTCTGAGGCTGTCTTCGCGAAGTGTTACTATAAGACCCAAAATATGAAAATATATAGAAAACTGCTCTCTTCTGAAATATATAGAAAACTGCTCTTTCCTATAGTGTAGCATATTATTTTGCTATACTGATTTTATTGGCGTGGTGTGGAAGTTTGGAGAGGGAGGTGCCGTCTCAGGTGTCGTTCTCGTCAAGTTCAAAATTCCGAGTTCCATCGCTAGTAGCGAAGTTAATAGCCCTCGTGGTGCTTCTAGAGCGATGATAATAAAACCAAACCAAACAAGCGTTTGTGTTATTTCTAAGTGCTGCGTTAATAAACAATCAATGATACTCATTTCTATCTGAATTAATTTTTTCTATATGAAATATATTTCATAGTTCGTCTCATATACAGTGATGCTAAACAAGCCGGTTACTTGACATGTTAAAAGAAAAAGGAAAATAAAACGCGGAATATTTTCTCATTTTAAAAACGCAGTACAGTAACCTCCCTTTAATCTGACATTCTATAATTTGACACCCATGGAGCCGTTCGCTTTCGGATTTTTTCGTGTGAATTCGGGAGTTTGTTCACTTTGCCGTTAGATCGCTACTCAGGGTTGCTCGCATTTTCACCATGGGCTTATGGTAATTGTCAGTCTTCATTCAGTACAGTGTTTTTTTTTTTTTTTCCCAATGTAGTTTTTTAACGGTTACGCATCATGTTTGCACAATACGACAATTGTATTCGTACAATACACTGTACATTAAAATAATGCACTGTACAATAAAACTCGGGAAGATGTTCTTCCGAGGGCTAATAAAACAAAGACGTGTGTGCATGTGACTAAAGTAGCTCGTCACTACTTATTTTAACTATCATTGTGTACTGTATTAATTTTTCCTTTTTTTTTTAAATTTTTTTTATTAATACAAGAATATTTAATTAAATTAAGGTTCAATCTTTGAATTTAGTTTTGTAGCTGCTAGAATGAGAGACGAATAATTGGTTGGATATTTACATCGTCTTCACACAGGCTCAGAATGTACATAAGCATATTAAATACATGTTATAGTCATTTAAATTTTTATCTAGAGCGATATATCTTTGGTATCTTCGTTAAAATATGTCATGGCCTAACATGGCGGGTTAAAGAAAGCTTTTTGTATTGTAAATAGATAGTGTTGCAACGTAGTTACGGTAGTCGAGTGGTCATGGTCACGAGTTCGGGTTTCCGTCGAGTCGTAGGTTGGTATCCTGATGCACTCTAAATCTTTCGGGGCTCAAAGCTCTAACGTTTAGGGTGTCATCCTCGTCACTTGACTGTGGCTCACGATCACGAGGTCCGTTTCCAGTATTCCTCGTGGTGGTGTTTCTTAGTACGACCGTTGTAAACAATCAATCATGAGTGACAATGTTTCAAATACTCATAAGAGATGAGATATCTTTCTGTCTGAAAATGTGTTCCAAGTTTAATTTAATTAGTTCAGGCTTTTTTACATTTGACGAAGAAAACCTGAATGTATACAGAAAAGTTTCAGTTGAGATAAGCGAATATTTGAAATTCATTAACTGTATTTTTGAACCTTAATAAGTGTGGGGAGTTCTTGTGTGTTGCATTTCTTTATGACCATGGATAGAAAGTTCGAAAACTTTGAATTTAGATTCTGGCATCATCGGATACCACAAAGTTAAATGTCTAAAGAAAGAGGATTAAGTCAACGAAATTGTTATGAAATGATCAATGGAATAGATTATAAAGTGTAATTTTAGGATATAATTAAATTATTCTTGTGACTCATACAGTGTATAAATCTCAAAAATCAATCTGTTTTATTGCATATCAGTTTTTAAAATAAACGTAGCATTTATTATTTTTATATTTGAATGATATAAATATTTGGTAGTGAAAAAATGAAACACATTTTTTAATATGACAAAAAGTATTTGAACTGATTCAAACTGAACTCGTTGTAATAGTCTCGCTACTAATATTAATTTGATATTCACAGTTTGGTCTGTCATAGTTTCAAGAAAAAAAAAAAACTTGATATAATTACATTGGACTCCCGAATAGTTGGGATTTCATGAACGCTTCATGTTTTATTTTTAATTTGTGTCCCAGTTGCGTTGAATGGAATCACATTTTATATTTGAGGATAAATGAATTGAAGAATTACTGTAAAAATAAAAGATTTTATTTCGTAAGAACTATTCTTAGACTGCATATCCCTTGAAGGGGAAAAAGGAAAATCACTCATACGCCCCCAGGTCGTAAATCCTATGTTTACCTAATGAAGGTAAGCTCTTGAGAAGTATTTTATTGTTCTGCTCTAATTTGACTTAAAATAAAAATAGGGGGAAAAAAATAGAAACTTCAAAAGTTACTAGTTAAAGAAGTACGTTAACTAATACATATATATAGCTTGAATGTTTCCCCCTTTGATCATTTGGAAATACATCGCGCGAGATCTTTAGATGTTCAGGTCATAAGAACTTGACCTAGTGCTTTACCGTGCATCTAGTTAATAATCGTTATCGAATATAATGAAAATTTTTGAATTGCTCATCCAAGCGCTTCCTGTTATTGTTTATTTTAATAATCATGCCCTTTGTAATAGCATCTTTACTCGGTAATAACCAGACTCGAATCAGTGGTCTATTTTATTCTTATTGAATTGAAATATTTTTTTAGTTTTGGTATTGTCATCCTTATTTGAATATCCAATCAGCGTAAAATTTATTTCACATGTGTGATAGGAAATAATTATAGTCTTCATTAAATAAAACATCTTGAATCATTTTTTTTTCATATGCATTTTTATATATATAAAAAAAATTATATATAGTAGTTAAAATGAAATATGTTACTCTAAATGTAGAAATTCATATTTTTGTATACATAGTCAACAAAATTCTTCTTTTTCATTTCATAATGGCTGTACTGATTTTCGACAGTTAAAGTTGTAAATATTTAATGAATGGCCATAAACATTGTCTAATTAATTTTGCAAGGACCTTGAAAATATGTCATGCTGTACACTGTCTGATTTTTCTTATTGTATAACAAAGCGCTTGTTTAAATGTGTGATTTTACTCAAGTTTCTTGTATTTTTTCGAAAATTAATATTCAGCAGTTTTTTAAATTTATTTGTGAGGAATTCTTTCATGAAAATTACGTAGGTATAAATTGTGCATTTTATAATTTGCTAAAAATTCATTTCAAGTAAACCATTGGGCATTTGATGTTTTTTTTTTTTTTTTTTTTTTTTTTTTTTTTTTGTTATAATTTATAATTACAGTAATTTGATAATATTATTTTTAATTTTTGAGAATTAATCCGCTCTTTGAGTTAGATTTGAAAATCTTTATTTCGAGAAAAATGTGAAAATTATTATATTGATGTAAACATTATAGAAAAAATAGTATTTTCTTAATAGGAAGTCTCAATACGATGAAAAAAAATCTGCTCTATTTTTATAAACTTGGTCTGAGATTTTGTTCACTGATATCCTGTATCTAGAGATTTAAAATTACTCTGTATTACACTTACAGACCACACAGAAATAGCTAAAAATATGGTCAACTGAAAGAAGGATCATTACCGTGTTAAAGAGTTTTATCAAAGAGCAATATTCGTAAATTGCTATTTACAGTCTTTTGTATAGTTACATTCCTTGTTCGCCACAATTCCCCTTCTTTGTTATAAGATACCGCTGGCCATTAATGGTACTTTGCCCTGCCTATTTGTTTGATGGCTTTTGGCTTAATGGAGTCCACATTTTTTTTTTTCATTCTTTATTTTTTTACTCATATTTTTATGCACTTTTAAAAAAGAATTGGGTTAGTCTTTTCTTCAAGTGAATCGCCTGTTTGCTTTTTTTCGCCTGTTCCAAAGTTTCTTGCTCCTTTTCGAACATTGTTTAAGATTTGGAATTCCTCATTCTTAATTTTCCCGCCCTTTTTACCAAAACCATTCTTCACAAAATTCAGAATCGATTTTTGGCAACACTCCGCGAATGAATGCAGTGTCTTGGACGTTCTATTGTTCTCTATGGGTAACTGGCTGCGATGTGCTTGATACCATTTATTCGTTTTTAAAACGCTTCGGATGCGAATTGATATGTGGAACAATTTGCATGGTTTCTTGGTGTGGTCTTGCTCGTCTTTTGTTTGATGGTTCTTTTTTTTTCTCCCCCTTCCTTGTTTCCGTAATTGAAATGCGAACCGTGAGAAGAGAAAGGAGTTCTTTGAAATATGTTACAAACATTTGTTTGACCCATTTGCTTTCTTTTTATTTATTTTTTTTTTTTTTTGTTCATTGGCTTTCGCTGAGCCTTTTTTAAAACCTTCGCAACTGTTGCGTCATCAACGAAACTGTTAACTTCCATTCATTATTGATACTCACTGTCTTTGTTATTGGATTGAATGCTGGAATTTCACTTTTTAATCTTGATAAGATTAGCCAGTAAATGTAGCTGGCTTTCTGAAATAACTTCTTAAGTGAAATTTTTAAACCTATTATATGTTGATAAATAATTGTTAGTATAAAATATAAAGATCGACGATGTTTTATTTTAAATTATCAAATTATTTTTGATAAAGTGATGGTTTAATAAACTTTATTACAACGCGTAAAACCTTTTAAAATTTAATTTTTCCTTAGTTGCCGGACTTTAGTGTTATAATTGTACTTTGTTTGCGTGTAACTCTTTTTAAGTTAAAATTTTTAAAAATAAATATTTTAGATGACTTTTAAAGTACTTTAGTATGTTTAAGTCCAAATGAATATGTTTTCATTGTTTACCTTCTTTTTTCAAGTGGTTTAATTTCTAAATTTTAATTTTTGATTTTTTTTAACTAAATAGTTCATTGAAGTGTGATGGGTAAATCTATAATACCGGTACAAACATACATTATTCCATTCCAAAGTATGGAACAGTATTAATTACATTATTTCCATTTTTCTAAATTTTTGCTTTTCTACTACTTTGCTTTGTTTTGAATTGGTTTGTTTTTTTAAACTAGTATGTAATGATTATTTAGGGTTTTTGGGTTTAAAATTTTATATATAGTTTGATGTATTTAAGTATAATTTTCATTAGAATTTTTAAATTAATAATAATTGCAATTTGATTTTTGTTTATTTAACTGTGTGGTTATCTTTTAGTTGTTTCGTTCTAAATAATTTTAAAAATGTTATGGGTTTATATTCTATCCTTTATATGATCTTGTTCATATATATACGAAATTATAGGAAACATACCGTATATTTCTTATAAACTCATTGAAATTAGATTTTAATGCGATTTTAAATTCATCATCACACAAATTGCAATAGATATTGTAATACTTCTATTAAAAAAGTAAACAATTTTCAACCTTCATTTTCAAAATTGAAAGTTAACAGTGTTAAATTGTTTTGCTTTAAAACTGTTATTTGTTTAACGTAAACGTGTGGCGAATTTAAATGGTATTTAGCATAAACTTGCAGAGAGAGTTTAGTCCATTGAAAATTTGGCGCGAAGTGATGCTTTACATACATAATGGGCTAATGAGCAGTTACTTTTTTTAAACTTGGCTATCAGGGTAGTTTTAACCTTCTTTTCGTTCCGAATAAGAAGAATTTATTTTTAACTCCGCGCTTGAACTGGATTGATTCTGGCAACGTGAAGGAATATAGTTTATAGTAGTTGCAACTTTTGATTTATCGGTACTTTGAAGAACGTAAGTCATTGTATTGTTGCTATAATGTAGTTTAATTTTATTTAAACATTCTTAGAATAACAATAGCTACCGGTTAAAAACTCTGATTAGATGATTACGTGATCTTCATCAGAATATGAGATTACGATGGCTCAGGTTGTGATGCGCTAGATACCGACATCAAATTAATTGAGCACAAATATCTGATTGCATTTAAATCATCGCTTTAAAAGAACCTCTCAATAACTTAAAAATTTTACTGCAAATACTTAACTCAGAATTTTTAGAATTTAGTGGTGAGAACGAGTGTTCTATGAAATGTGCCAAACAATTAGGGAGTGTAAGGATTTAATACATGTGAAAAGTTTACATTTTGTTTGGAGAGAAGAAATGTTTATGTGAAACATTAATTCTCCCTCGAAGGCTCTCGGTTGCCAAGTGGTCTATCATATCGTGGGTTCGAGTCCTGATGTCATTAAAGACCCGTTATGTAGCGGGATTGATGTACGTTAAATTTGTTGAGGCTCTAAGTCATCCCTATGGCGTGTTGGGGAAGTTTGGAAAGTGAAACGGCCAGCTCATGTGTCTTCCTCGTCACTTGACAGAAGTTCAGAATTACGAGGTCTGCCCCCTATGGTTCTCATGTTGCTTCTAAGTGCGACATTAATACACAATCAGTCAATTAGGGGTTTACCTTCTTTAGAGAAGTGCAGACACCGGTTGTTCTCAACGAGATCGGTCTACCCACTGGTGAACTTTGAAGAGATCTAAGGGAGCGTTTCTGATCCAATGCTATTTTAGGAGGCGTTGAACACTAACTGCTGCCTCTAGACAAAACTCACAAGAACGCGCTGTAAAGCATAATTAATATTAAAAATAATCGAACACATGTTTCAACAAATAGTTCTAAATGTCTTTAAGCAAGATCAGTCTGTATTAAAAGCTGTTATTGGTACACTATAACTTAGGGCCCGATATATATTTTTTTAGTATATGAATGAGTCGCTGCAAGCGCAGTGCACCACGCGCAGCACCACAGTATATGGGGAAGGGAAATTAATGAAACCATCTGTTCCCCATTATATCCTTTCAGAAGGTGTAGGCTTGATAAACAACTGTGAAAGACTAAAAGACACGAGATACAAAGGCAAATAACAATTAGTTTATTTTAAACTTAACAAGCATAACTAAAACGTGACCTTCACAGGTCTGGAATCTGCGAAGCAAGTGTGCCGAGAAAAGATAACTAGTTACCTCCTTTCCTTTAAATCGGCTTACAGCTCCGCAGTCAAAAATGACGTAGGAAGCTGCCACATGTATATGTGCGTATGTTTCACACGATGAACAAAAAAGTGTTTTATAGTGTTGACAAGTCGAGATAATATTTAGGTTCTCGTCGAGACGCCACCATGAATTTCCGAGTGTAATAATTATCATATGAAGATTCTTGCTTTTCTTCTCAAAGCTAGAATATTACTTTAAATTGCATGGAATAAAATGCATTCGGAAGAGTGAAAAGAAAAAGAAAAGAAATAGTAACCATGGTGAAAGATAATTATCTTAATATGATTTTCCGAAGTAATTTTAAATACATGTGATCTGAATATTTGCAATTGCATTCTTGATTTCACGAACGAGTCCAATTTTTTTCCCCAGAAAAAGGGAAGCGAGCACATCCTCTCCCGGAAGAGGATAGTAGGCCAAAAAAGCTGGGGACCAATGTTCTAGATTATCTACACTTAGTCATAAACATTGTAAAATATGTACAGATTTATACAAGTTGAAATTCGTGCTCGAACTATACACGGTTATGCATTATTTGATGATACTACTTTTAAAAACATTCGATTGACACTGGCATTAGCATTGAGTATAGTATTCATTTATGAATGAATATCAAGGGGTTATCTGGTACTGTCTTTGCTTACATGTAACTTATTTAATTTCTTGCAGGATTGCCTTTTGCCAACCATTGTTTATAGTTCTAAAACATATGTACTATCGCCTGGTATTTTTAAAATTTATTTTTGCTATTGTTGCATTAAAAAGACAATCCTAAGTTTCATGGAGTGAATAATAACAGACTAGAAAGACTATAACACTCGAAAAGCAAAATTAATGAGCTTCTTTTATCCAAGCCAAAGAACAATTTTATGACTAAAAAACTTTTTTTTTTTTGCGATCATTCAGTTTTAATGAGTAGGCATATGGGACCCATCTTGCTCATTATTATCAGAACCAACTACATAATATAAAACTATAAAAATAAACAACGCTATGTTTCTCGATGTCTGCATTCACATGAAGCAAGTTTATTAATGAAACCCACGCGCGTAAAAAAAATGCCGTGAAGTGTGAAGTTTTGTTGTTACCAATCAAAAGTTCCATACCTCTTTCGAAAGTTAGAGGCGTTCACTTCTTAACATTCCAACGCCATAGTGGAAAACCTTTTGTTATGCATAACTTGGTTATGTTTACTTGCAAACAAAAGCTTCGAAAATCATGAAGGTTGAGGTGTTTTTCTGCATGTCGCAACCAGAATTCTAATTGTGAGCTGGTTTTTCGAATTTCTTCTCCCTTCAAAAATTGCACGTGCATATAGCTCTTTTTGGCTTTTATTATCAGATCGTGCTTTCGAAATGAAATGAGTTTCGAATGCCGTAAATTAAAGACTTGGTGGAAGACAGATGCTGATGCCAAACTGAAAGTGCAGTGAAATTGTTTTTGGACGTGAATTGTTATTAAATTTCAGACTCTCGGTAATTATCTTGCATCCAATAGTGTGATTGTATATTTTTTTTATCTTACTAAAACGTTATGAAAGTATCGCTGTATGTTATTGAGATATATATTTAGATAAAGGTTGACAGGTCCTCAGGCAAAATATCACCACAATTTACGATTTAAAAGTGAAACACTAATCCATATAGGAACGTGAAGGTTTTGTTAAAAATGTAAATTTAAACCTTAATTGTGTAGTTTGTATTTGATTTTAATTGTTTTTGTTACGATGATATGAAAATGGTTAGTTTTATAGTATATATTTTATTTATGAGATAAATGAATTTTTATGGTTTTATATAAGCCATGAATGTTATGACGTAAAGTCAAAAAAAGTTTAAGATGGCTGGAGATACGCTTTCTTAGTCTAAAAACAGGAATTTTGAGAAATTTTGTTATATCTGGGTGAAAAACATGTTATCTCACTGATTTAGTGTTGTCTTATTTTCATACCCCACGTGTGAATCGTGCTTGTACTCGAGTGAACTGCTTTAAATATAAAATTAATTTAAATATTTTTATTAGAATTTTTCTTGCTCAAATTACTTAAGTTT
>BMAW01082967.1:506760-535725 GCA_019974015.1 Nephila pilipes | reverse complement strand
TTTAAAAGTTCAGGGTTATTCAAAATCAATCAACGGATTTCAAAATTTCATATTTTGAAACATAAGCGACTCGTTATGAAAGTAATACATGAATAGAAAGGAAAACTGTGAAAGTTTTATATCGTGAACAATAGATGGCCTTCGTGTGTTCATCGTGAAGCTATTTCACGATAGCTGTTTTAGAAGCTTTCACGGAGCTACCTCGCATTTGCATCGGTCGTAGTGGATCAGATGACTTGATGTTACACAGCCGACCACCTAAGTCAAGTCACTTGATATGCGATTCCCATGTCTAATCACCTGATACCCCATGCCATTTCATCTTTTCTGGGTTTGTAAAAGGTAAAGTGTATGCCCCACCATTACCCTCAAATTTCAGTGATCTTAAACTAGCGATTTTTGCTGCTGTTCAATCCATTACCACTGGCACTTTACAACATGTTTGGCAGGAATTTATCTATTGAATTGACATGATACGTATAACTAAAGGAAGTTATATCGTACACTTATATATATATATATATATATAAACCCTTCTATATTTCCCCCATTCATGTACTACATCTCATCCTGTAACATTTATTTATGAAAATGTGGAATTTTGAAATCGGATGAATCGTTTTCAATGTTAAATCATTTTTGTTGCATGTTTAATTTTTTTAAAATTAAGCATACAACAAAATGTATTGGTTTCCTCCTCTTAAAGTAACTGAGACATTAAAATGCTCCAACTTTTGTATTTTTGATTTGCTCGGAAGCAATTTTGCCCATTGTGCTTGTATTTTGTGCATTATAAAATGTTATTTCCAAAACAGCGATGATGTTATTCCTTTATAACTCTTACAAATTTTAAGTGTATCACAATTAGTTAAATTAAAGTCTACCCGGGCCTAAGCTGCCCATTAGGCGGACCAATTTCCATTTCTGTAGCCTTTGGGTCTGGTGTTCTAATTATTAGTTTGTGTCCAGACAGAGGCTAGTCTGACGCTGGACCCCCTAGTTAACTTCCCAGGCAAACTTAGTGCTCATTTATCGATCCCAAAGGGATGAAGGGTTGAGTTGACCATGACCAACTACCCAAGATTATACTTCTACAGGTTACAGGTTCGATTACTTTAGGTTACAGGTACTTTAGGTTCGATTACTTTAGGTTAATCGAACCATTGGGAATCGAACCTGGGTCATTAGTGCTCGTAGTCAGACACACTAACCACTACCTACCATCCACAGTATTTATATGAAAAATCGGGAATTTTTGAATAAAATTTTTTACTTAATTCAAATTTTCAAATTATAATTATTTTAATTATATAGAATGCTATGTTTATAAATACTCCGTATTTTTTTAAAATAAAAAATGCTGTGGATTTTATGCAGAATGTACTTACAAGTATATAAGTACGCGACATATAAATGTTTTTTTTCCGTTGCATAAAACAGGTATATAAATATACAGATATCTCAATGCTAAAATATGACTTCTGTTGCTTTTAATTTAAAAAAAAGGTGAGAGTTAATTAATTGTACCAGGACATGCGTGGAATAGTAAATTACCTTAGTTAAGACTCCTTGTTTTTGTGACGTATATCTTTTGAAATTATTAGTAGAGCTTAGATTTTCGTGTGAATGATGATATTTTAATCATTCTATAGAATTATAAAAGTAATTTTTAGTCAAATTCCCCACCCCCCTGTAGTTGAATATGGACATGATTTTTGAAACATACTTGCATTTAGGTGTATAGTTTAAAAAATCTGTTACACTGAATTTTTTTTTATATTTTACATTTATGCTTCTGTAAAGAATGCCTATGCTTGTAGTGATCCAAAAATATTTGTTCTCTAGCTAATACCTAAATTTTAAGAAATAATTTTTTCATGTGAAAAAAAAGGAGGGAAGGGGATTAAAATTTCCGAAATCATAAAGATTTATAATTTTTCGAAGAAAATATGCAGTGATATTATCAAAAAAGTTAATTAACTATTTTTCTGTATTGTTTTTTTTATGTATGAGAAGCAAAACATTTTGTATCTATAATTTATGGAATACTTTCTTTAAAAAATTGTACCCAATTGCAAATATGTCTCAAAAAATACTCAACCTTGAAGGGAAATAAAGCAACTTTTTGACTAAAAAATTATTTTTATAGCTCTATAAAATATTGAAATATCATTAGTTGGAACACAAAAATAAGGATTCTGAAATTCAGTATTTTACTATTCCGCTCCCTGTCCTGTTTCTATAAAACTTTATTGAAATAAGCTCATTTTTCCTTGTCAAAGCACCTTAGGTACTTTGCGACAGTCATGTGGTATAATGTAGTTGATGTATGTTAAATATGATGTCTTGTTCGTTTATTTAAAGCTTTTGTGCCCTCACGTGACTTGTGGCATTGTGTTCTCCATATCAACAATTATGACCCTATCCATCTCCACTAACCCATTGTGCAGCCGTAGTGTGATGTTAATTTAACAAAACTAAACTAAACTTAAAAAAAAAACAACTTTATTCAATGTAATTATAATTTTAATTTATTATTATAAAAAGAATATGTAATGATTAGATTTCGACAAAAAAAAAAAAAAAAAAACTCAGTTGTAATATGCTAATTTAGCATTGTCTGGTTAGGTCCATTTGATAATTCTATAATAATCTTCGTTACAATCTCATTATTAATTAGAATTTTTTTTTTTAAAAAAAAATAGCTTTGAAACTGAGTGAAAATATATTTCTATTTTCTGAAAAGTTAACAACCTCCAATAAAATTATGCGGATAAACGCAAACGAATTATAATTTTGCTTCCGCCAAGTTTTCTGCCATTCGCATCCATTTTACATATTTTAAATATAAAACTAAGAACTTAAGATTAAATACTTGAATTATCAAAAAGTTTTTATATTTCGAATTTGTTATTCACATGCAATGTACAATGGAACTTCCAATTAATCTTCATTATTCGATTGCATCGGAACTTGTTTAAGTAACTGTGGATCGAAAGGAAGTTCGTGACATTAAAATTACGTTGAGACAGGAATTCATTCCAAGTTACTTTAGTTAAAGTATACTTTGGATAGGAATTTATCGCAACTTTGGCTGAAATCAATGTTAATCACTCATTACGACCTGTCTTAACTATCACGACAATCGAAGTTGTATTTGAGATGGCGCAGATACAGAAGAACTGCCTGGAATATTTAATACCTTTTGATAGGTAGTCTCGTATGTGGTCTGGGTCGTCAAGTAGAAAAATATACTTTACCTGTGCTAATTATACCGTAGTTCGTGAATGTTGAGCTATGTAATCATTATAGAAAATGCACCTTGTATTAAACTTTAAGAAAGTGTCATTGCTCTTTTAAATTGTAGAAATAAATGAAACCGGGATTTTTTTTTAGTTGTGTCAAAGCTTATGTTGGTTTGGTGATGAGAAAACCTAACTGATATACTTTTATTTCTGTAATCAATTGTTAAAATGAGCCTTGGTGTATTTAAAATTTATAAAAGCCTATACTCGTTTTTTAGGTACCCATAATTTTTAATATAGTGTCCTCTCCCAAAAGATAGGTATGTCGAGGAGGGAGAGAAAACTGAAAAATCGCAGGTTATTAAAATTTTAATTTATATGTATTTCATAAATAAATTCATAAAAAAATAAATGTTTAATTGGTGGTGGTGGGGTAGCTTTGCTACTGTACTTTGTATCCGAATCCGGTTATCTCTTCTCGAATTCACTAGTTTTTTATCCGATACTGTGAATTGTAATGCTATGTTCTTGGGTTCTCTCCCCCCCCTCGAAGCATTGATGATGGACCATAGTGGTATCGATATTTAGTGTACTATTAAAGTATGATTTTAAAGTGGCTTATATGTGTGTATATATATATATATATATATAAAATTAAAAAAGAACATTTACAATGTATGTAATGTATCTCTCAAATTTGATACAACTGAGCTGGAGTTGTTCTTGCTCCAATAAAATTAAGAATCTTATCAGAACCATATTTTTGCTTATATAGTCGTCTCATAAATATATAGACGCGTTTTTTTTTTTTTTTTTTTTTAAAGATAGAGTTAAAGTAAAGGCGCTAGTGCAATAAAAATAATAAATGATTTATACAATATGACTGTAAAAGTGAAATCGTTAAAATTTTTTGTTTCGATTTTGTTAAATAAGAATAAACATGAATTAACTGCAATAAAAAATGTTGTTCCAAAAGTTCTTGTATAGAAACAACCATCAAAAATCGGAATTACAAATTCAGAATCAGAAAATTTGTATATTCCAAGCACTTTCTTGAATTGTAACTTATTGTGATTTTGAAATTTAGAGTTTTTACAAGCTGATAAAACCGAAATTTTGTGTTTAAAGTGTGAAGGAATGTAAGTTTCGGAAATTCATAAACACATGCAATGTAGCGGATCATATATATATATATAATATCTTGTCTCAACGTGACACATGTTCTGTAAGGAAGCGTAAAAGGAGACCGAAGAAGACATCTCGATAGCAAGATAGGCAGTTTTTTCTACCAGCTTCTGATCGAAAATGATTTGTCTGGCAAATTGTCAATAACCTTGTCACCCCAGTATCTAGATGTTTAGTTCGTCATTTACAATCGAGCTAATTTCCTGTTTATCGTAGTACATGCCGAACACCAATGCCCAAAACACATAATAGAGAAGCGCGACTACTTGGGCTAAGAACACATTCATTGGAAAGATAAATGAAAGGTTTACTGTTCTCTTCAACGATAAAAAGAAATTCAATATGATTGAGCTTGTTATTGACATGCATGATCTCCGACGCAAACCTCGTTCTTTCTTTAACCGATAACATGGAGATGGTTACGTCAAGTTGTGGGATGGGTTGTGTCTCAATTGCCGCTGATAAAATTTTTACAAGGTCATCAATATTCAGGAGATTATTTTGATGGGCTTTAGACTCTTGTTTCCATTTGGAAATTCTGTTGGATGTTATAACTGGATATTCCGAGAGAACAATGCTTCGATCCACACCTCTACATAAACTAAAACTTGGTATGTACAGAATCCAATCACCTACATGAATTGGCCAGCTAGAAGTTCAGATCTTAACCTGCTGGAAAATCTTTGGAAGGGGTGGGGTGCATTAGCACAAGATGTGTATCCGCATGGATACGAATTTTCTTTTTTCTGGTTTGTTTGCTGCTATAACTCAGTGAGAGAGTTTAAGTAGCAAACAGACCAGAGTCGATTCACTGTAAAACCTGATTCGTTGGAAATCTTAAATCAAAGTATGCCTGATGGGATATTCAAATTAATTAGAAGCAACAGTTTCAAAATTTGAACTATAATGTATAAAACTCTTATTAGTCCATATATATTTGGAGCTGTGTATTTTTTATTTTAATTTATCCACCAAAAATTGTGAACTTTATATGATGTATCAGCACTGTAAGTAATTGCTATTTTGGTTTCCTTCGTTGACTCTTAATTTTTCTTCTGTTCATTTACTTTTAATTATGCTGTTATTCCGAAAAAAAAATCGCCGGTCCATATATTTATGCGACGCCCGATATGTGTATCGTACAACTAATTCTTTTAAGGAAATAAAAGTCTTTCAATTTAGGCGAATATTGGTCTTAAAGAATTTCGTTATCTTACAAAAATATTGATTATTTCTATTAAATTGTTTATTTAAAGTGTTCTAAAATAAAAGCTATTTATTATTCAATAACCGTTAAGAATAATACACCGACATTAAATAATATGGTCTTTTCGTAAGTAGGCCACTTTCTACAAAAGGAACAGGAATTGATATTTTGTGATTTTCCTCTTTTCGGCCATGGATTAGATTATTTTAAACGTATTGAATTTAACGACCAAAGCTCAATTTCCGACGTCCTTGCCAGCATTTCAATAGACATCCTTGTAAACTGAAGCGCATCGTATCGAGTATTTTTCTCGAAACACGAAATGTCCATTGTACAAATATATGCGCGCACTCGAAAACTAAAACTATTTGTTTCATTACTACCATCCTCTTTTTTTCCCCCTCTCGCTTTCTTTAGAAAAGTCGCTATTCTTAACCTCTGTGAAGAACACACGTGCATCAGCATTGATTTTTCTAACCCCAAAATAAATAATTCTTATCACGCGCAGTTTGGATCAATTTGGTTGAAAAATTGGGGTAAGTAGGTAAAAGAATTGTTGGCACTCCTGTAAAATACCCCCACCCCCGCTTCAGTTTTTCTTAGTGGAACCGCCCTTGTGCACCCTTGACGCCTATCACGGCAACTGTCACGCGACCTTTTTACAATCAACACGCGACATTATTTTATTATTCGCACCTGTACATTTTTTCGATCAAAGTAAAACCACTGACTTTAAGAAAATAAGTTTTTTACAATTAATATTTATATATCTGTTTCGAGATTTTCGTGTTCTCTACGGAGAAGGCCCTTTTATACCAAGATAAGTAATGTTCCTTTGGTATCTGCAGTTTAAATGTAATTTAGGCCAAAGTGCTGTGATTATTGCTCTTTTGAAAGTTTTTTTTTTTTGGTAAAATTGTTCCATAATGAAAAGTAGTTTAGTTTTGAAAGTAGAACATCGCATATGGTGTGATTAACTGAGAGGAAAATTGCGTTTCAGTCGCAAAAATGTCATGTTCAATACTTTTTTTTCAACCTACAGGAATATCTAATTGTTACCGTGTTGTAGTTACATGGTGATTTGTTTTATTTATTATTTCAAAAGCCAATCTTCCGGTGTAGCACCAGGTTTGATGTCTCATATTGTAACAAAGATTTAATATACATTTTTAAGTCGACAATTTTATTTAAAGGAACTATTTATTAACATTAATATATTATGTGGTCTTGTCTTCTCAGGGGTTACCTTTTTTTAAAGAAGTACAGAATTTACGAGCCCTAGTACTGGAGTGGTTTTTCCTTTCTCCCATGAGCTTGCTGTCTGTGGAAAACACAAATGACTCGTTTTTGCGATGCTCTAGCGATCTTTCTCTACTTCCGACCCTTCACCTTGTCATTCCATCACCTCTTCTCTCTCTCTCGCTTTGTGCTTTTTTTAGAGTTTTACCAAGATCAGAGATGTACTCGTCACCGCATAAATTAACGAGTGTTACGAGCGGACTAGTCAAATTTGACACTTCCACTAGTAAAATAAACTAATTACGTGGTCTTGTGAATATACAAACGCATTTCTTCGATTAACCAGCAAAAATATGTTAATAAATGTTGTTTACTCGTATAATTTTTTGCTTAGGAGAGGAGAGAGAGCTGCTTTAAATTAATTATAACTCTTAGCCGAGATGTGACAATTGTGAGCTTTGTGGCGGAAGGGAACCGTAGTCGAATTATCACATTCAAGATCTGATTCTATAAGAGATGCATTGTGTAGAATAATAAGGTCTGCTGAACCTCAATGTCAACTTTGTCTCGAAAGTCTTCTCAGTGTGAAGGTTCGGATTTCAGGTAGACGTTGTTGTCAGCTGAGATGTCGTCCTCGTCACTTGACAGAGATTCAAAATTAGGAAGTCCGTGGCATATAGCCCGCGTGTTATATTAATAAACAATCGATCAATATAATCTGAAAAATAGGAGGGTATTTGAAGTCTCTAATGTTTTTAATAATGTAGTTTGAAAAATTATATATATTGATCATGAAGTAATTATAGAAAAATGAAATACTTATGTGTAAAAATCAATTAAGAAATTTAGAAGGGGTGGAGTTGTTTTCGCAATTAATCGCACATTTTAGATAGTCTATAGACATTAGATAATCTTTTAGCGTTATTTACTTTGAAATCTGTTGCAGAATTTTCTACTATACAAGATTAAAATTTGTTTCATTTTCATTGAAGGAGCAATAAACGTAGAACTTAATACAACAATTAAATATTCTTTAGTTAAAAACGAATTTCTAATTTTGTCGAATTCAGAATTAATGCACTCAATTAGTGCAATTTTTTCCTTTATTAAGTGATTAAATGAATATTTCTTCCTGAATTTCGTATCATATATCATTTTATGAAAAAGTATAAACGTCTGGGAGACAGTATTTCTAATATTGTTATAAATGAATCATTAAGAAAGCATAAATATTCATGCAATTGAAATCAAAGTGGATTATGATCGAGATTATAAATAAGATCCAAATGTTTGATCTATTTATTGATTATTAAGTATCGGATTACGATACTATCATTAATTGACTATTGGAAAAAAAAAGAAGTAAGTCTAGCATTTGTCGTATGCTTAGATTAAAACTTCTCATCGCTCAATTAATCTGTGTAATAACTTTCATTAATACCTGTAAAGCACTTTCCTTCCTTTCGTTATCTGCATATGCATTTTTTTTTTTAAAAAAAAAAAAAAAAAAAGGTTTTAATTTAAAGGCTGCACAAATTCTTTTGATTTGTAATATGCTATTTTTGTTTATCCGTTGACTAAATATCTTCAGGGTGAATGACATTAGCATGTGAGAAAAAGTCATAAAGTGGGGACAAATTTAACTCTTTTTATCTGCTACCACTCCTTGTACCACTTGCTTTTGAAAACGGCTTCCTTTCATGCCCTGCCGATGGAACGTTTGCTTATCTGTGTACTTCCTCTATCCTAGCTAAACGACCCCATGGCTAAGATTAGCCAGATTACTGTTTATTCAATTATTTGGGGAATATTAATCATTGAGGAGTTACTGAATAAGGTTGTAAACTTGTAAAGTAGAGTAACTTTTGTCTTCCTACCGCTTACGTAAAACAGTGGTTCTTGAAACTTTTTAGTCTTGCGATTCCACTCCCAAGCTTAAAACTTTCGAATGAACTCCTCCATCCCAACCGTAAGAATGCATGAAAAGAAATTATGTTTAGTTTCTTTTTTTTAAATTTTTAATAAAAAACTTTCTTTGTTAAATTAGAATGAAGTAATTGTAATTTTTATTATTAACAGGTATTCTTTTGTGTCAAATTCAATATTTTATAATAAAAATTAACCAATCTTTGAAGCGTCTTTAAACAAAAAAGGTATAGTTGAAATAATAAGATTTATAATGAAATGTAAAAAATAATACATATACACATAAAAAAAATCGAAAAGAATCCGTTTTAGAATGTGTTCCAAGTATACAAAAATTAATAGGAAGAAAATCGCATTTTAATGTGACGAACGTGTTTGCTTTTTTTTCTGCAAAACAAATGAAATCCTGTTGCAATATTTGACTTAGCTGGATTTAAAAGCATCTTCCGAGTTTTTTTTTTAACGTTGAACGATATTCGGTTTTAAGAAGCGTTAAATCTGAAAGAGTCGTTTCACATAATTTTGGAATGCTAAATGGCAGAAGAACGATTAATGCCATTTCCAAAAATGTGGGAAATTCGGCTCCGATCCAGAATTCTCTCTCTCTCGGTATAGGGATTAATTCGCTTGTGTAGCGCAGGATGCTACATAATTATGAGTTGGCGGACATATATTGATTTCGAAATATGCTGAAATTGCAGTGTGACGTCGCTATATTAATGCGCTTAGTTGTATTTTTTTATATATATATGTAAGTATACGAGTAATTTATGGTAATGGATAGATTGCGAATTAATGTTTCTTTAAATTGATGTATTTTGAATAACTAAATTTTATATGTATTGAATAATAAGATAAATATTTCTTTATAAAACGTAATATGCATGGTTTGAACAAACATGGTAACATACAAAATACGTATTTGGATACAATTTCCTTTCCCCCCCCCCCCTCCTTGTATCTGTTGCTCTGTAATGTTTCAAAATTTTTAGAATATGATGTATTTAAAAGAAATAGAGTGTGAAAGAATTTGATTTTAATTTTGATAAATGAATGCATAAGGTGCGCAACTTTTACAAGTCTTTACTGTCATTACTAATAAAAAAAATTTATAGTACCTTTGATTTTTTTTTATACGTCGGTTTTTCCATGGTTATCTTTAGCATACAAGTATTTCTACACCATAACTGAAATCTTTGTAAAAAGTCTTTTTTTTTTTTAAACTTGGGAACTTTTTTTCCCCCATTTATTCTTTTCTGCGTGATTTGTTGTTTAGTCTGACAAGATAATTTTTTTTTACTGTTTTATTTAATTATTTTGTGTTATAATTTCGGTTATACTGGTATTTAAGTATATTATCCATATTTATAAAAACTACGTGAATTTTATTCACAATTTTATTGCCTTCCTACTTTTCGTACTGTAAAGAATCTATGTTGCACGAACTCTTTGCGTCTTGGCTCAGTGAAAGCATTTATTTAAATTTTTTTTCCTGCATTTTATTCAATTCAGATATATTCTGTGGCTATTTCCTGTATTCGCGTTATCGAGAGAAAACCGCATCATCCTTTCTGATGACAGCAAAGAACTGTTTCGCTAAAGTCAGTGCTGACATCAGTGACGAAGATGTAAATTTCCTATACTATTTCAAATTTCGTAATTAGTTAATAGTTTGAGTTAGTTTTAAAATTCTCATAAATATTTTCAAAACAAAAGAAGAAAAAATATTTATTTTTGGTTCTGTCTTATATCATGGGGATAGTTTTAAATCAATTGCATTTTTTTACAACTTATGTATGTTTTTATTGACAAGTAAATTTTTTAAGAAAAGTTTTCTGTAAAAAAATTAATTGCCATGGTGAGGCGTATGAATTGATTACCTAGGTACTCATGATTGCATCTGTCATGTGACCGTGACGTCACACGAATCCAGAGCCATTGAATATCATAAAACCAATTATTGTCAATGAACTGACAATGATTATGACTATCGGATTTTACGAAAACCATGGGATTCATGAGACTAATGTAATTGAATCTATTTCTCAAGGAAGTAAATTTTTGTATCGCTTCCACACTTTCTTCCCATTTGCAATAGTTAGTTTTTCAACCTCCGCGGAGTAACAAAAAGGGAAAAAAAACCGTTGGGCTCATCTTCATCACTGATTTGTTCGAGCGTGTCTCTGCAAAAATAACGTTTCGAAAGATTTTTCCGAAAGTTGTTATGGAACGTGTCGTTATTACGGTTTTTCTCAGGAGTGGGATTCAAGATTTTGATGGCTTTCGTTGATGGTCATCTGAAAAAAAAGGGAACTGAAAACGACGCATGTCATTATTCCCGTGTGAATCAAAGTAGAACCGCAAAATATTTATATAACGGATAATATAGAAGTCCTTGACACTTAAAACATCTACGAGATAATGGATTTGACTCGAATGAAGTGGCTTTTTTTTTTTATGCTAACGATTGAAATATGAACATAAATTTTAGTGTCATTAAATGCACTCATGTGTTGAGTGAAATGGCATCACTTTGTATTGTTTCAGAATATTAGAAAAATATGTTCACTATAATATACATTTCAAATTAAAGTGAAATTTTAATGGAATTTCCGAAGGCAATTTTGAACACAATAATAGAACTAATGTTACATTTTTATTTTATTACCTACAAATAAACGCTTTAGAATGAAAGGGAGGCATGAACTGCTTCTGAGCAATGTAGTGACTTATAAAACAATTAAAAATTATCTTTCAGTTTTGAAAACATAATTTTTTTTATATTAATATTTCCTTAGTTTGGTATTAATAATTTCGGTATAATCCGTCGTAGTTGCTGTAAAGTCACTGGTACGCGGGGACGTTTCTTTTATCCATTGTTACGGATTGTGGCATAAAGCGAGAATGAAAATACGACGTATTTATGTTTTCTTACAATAGTAAAACCTCGTTAAATCGGATTTATAACGAATAGAGGCGGTCCTGATTATCGGAAATCTGAATTAATCGGAGAAGGGATGAAAAACGAAATAAAATAAAACATGCTTACTGGAAATCTTCCTTTTTCTGAATCGAGTGTGAATCATATTTACAGAAGGTAAAGACGTCTACTTTGTGAACAACAGAAGAGCGCTTTAAGTCGTTTTATTGCATTTTCCATGTATACGTTATAGAACAGTCGCAATGCCGAATATTTTGAAATGTTTGGCCGCGTGTCGAGCGCTGCGAAAATCATTTTAAATCTCCTGTAAAATTTCAGACCATGTTATGAAGCTTGTCCGGCTAGTTCAGTCAGTGAGCCACAGAAAATTTTTTTTCTTGGCGCCCGTGAGTGACATTTCATTTGTCACTTGTCATAAGAGGCGTAGCTAAAGTTTTGTTGACTTTGCACAGAATATTTGTGAAGCCCCTCCACCCACTTTTCTTTCATTGATTCATAGCTGTTTGAATATTTCAATAAAGTGAATGTTCTCAAGAGCTTTCATTAGGTTAAGTACAAGCATCTTGACCTTGAGGCACCCTAATAATCCTTTTTTCCCCCATGGGGTTTACTATTTTTGGTAAACACGCGGGATGCGCCCCTGGTATACCTCATCGATTCTTTTATATTTTCCGATTCTCCTTCTCGTCAACCATTTTTAATTTTCCTGATTTTTCAAACATCTAGATCGGAATTATACCTCGTTTGGCATAGTACGAACACATCTTGTTCTTGCCCTATTGAATTCCACCATTACTCACACTCTAACACAAAAGTGAATAATATTTCAAATAACATGGATAAATCAAGTTTTATTTTGGATATCTGCGAATCACTTATCGAAAAAAAAGAGAAAAAAAGGAGGGAAAAAAAAAAAAAAAAAACTCAGTGTAGACTGATCCGAGTTAAGAGATTTCCGACTCAACGAGGTTATATTTAATTTTTTACTTTAAGGTTTCCCTCTTTTTCTCTAGACTTCTGTAAAATATGCTTAATATTTAGATCATTGTAATTTTGCACAAGTAACCCCCTCAAGCTGGAAGGGATTAAAAAGCGTGCTTTATGAGTTCTCATCGTCTAATATTTTAACTCCCTTGGAAGAATATGAATCGAATAATAACTGATGTGCTTTTCGTAACTTTCATTTGAAAGGAAATATTAATAATCTCACTGTATCACTATCATTAGGCTCATTTTTTTTAAAGTAACTATATACAGAAATTATATATAAATATTGTAGTGTTGAAATTCTCTAATACCTGGTTCTGACGTTTTATGCAATTTATGAATAAATATCCGTATATTCAATCAAATTGTATACCGTCCTTTGAATGTTTGTAAACCAGGAGCATTGAAAACGTTTAATGCTTGCTTGACCAAACAGTGTATAACTGCATCTTTTCATAAAGTAGCTTGGGGATCCCATTTACTCGTGAGTTTTGAGGTGCTAGGAATGAACAGTTTTTATTTGACATTTATTAAAGAGTGTATTGGTAAGTGAAATCGTTTATAAAACTTTTATTAGCCACCTAAGGGACTATTGTTTTAGGTGGGGTGTTTTGGCGTACCAGATCACTTTTCAACCCCCCCCCCATTTGCTTCAATTTTAATTACAGTAGCTGATATTAATATTCAGTTCTTATATTTAATTGAGTAATTTAATAATAGTTATTAAAAAAAAAAAGCGTACCTTAGAGGTGGCTAAATCTTTTCTTTGCTAAACTTTGCATAGAGCTTTTTTTTAAAAAAAACCTTTATTGCTGATGAACTTTCAATGTTTAACATTGGATATTAAACTGCTGGGTTTTTTATGATTTCAAACATTTCTGTTATTCAATAAAATTCTTTAATTTGGCAGGAACGATTAAGAAAGGATATTGACTGTGCAGTGTTCTTGATTTAAATTCATAAGCGAGCTGTGACAAATTCATTCAGGTGCAAATCCTTTGCTAAAAACGTAATTAATATTTTGGTTGATGTTGCAAATTTCCTCATTTTAATCTCATAAGTTGTCCTTTGACGTGATTGTAACTGCCTCAATGGCTTGCATATTTATGTATTCGCTGAAGTCAACATTTGTTGTACTTGCATCACTCATGCTTGAAAGTGTCACGTAACATAAGATATTTGTATATACAGAACTTGTTCATCGATTCAAATATTCGTCATTTACCTTCCAGCAACTTTTCATACTTATTACCCAATATTTCATTCATTTTTGGGTGATTTTCGGAAATATTTCGCGTTGTATTTACAAAACAGTTGTGCATAAGTCGGTATTCGAATCTATTTTAGGTGGCCGTGGTAGCCGAGTGGTCATGATTGCGGACTCGCGGCCGACGTTGCTTTCGTAGAGTCGTGGGTTCGAACCCTGATGTCACTTAAGATGCGCCGCATATTGGGACTGATGCACGTTAAATCTGTTCAACATCCCATTTCCTCCCATTGGCATGGAAATTTGGAGAAGGAAGTTCCTAGCTCAGGTGTCGTCCTCGTCACTTGACCGAGGTTCAAAATTACGAAATCTATTGCCAATAATCCTCCGATTGCCACAGCTCCACAATGCGACGTTAAGAAGCCATATATTTCAAAGCATCCTTTCTCGAACTGAAATTATGTCCATGGTTGTCGAGAGATTGGAAATAAATCTCCAAAACTCAAAAACGCGAATATTACTTCAACAGGAAAGTACAAGTATTATAGCCAAATATCTTCATGATGTATGTCATTGACTAAGAATTACAACAGACACTGGTAATTTAATTTTTGTTTGTCATCCTACCTGCACACTGTTTTTTTTTTTTTTTTTTTTTTTTTTTAAATGTTTTGCATCTTTCTTCTCGCAAAATAGTCCTAATTGTACTTCATTTGCGTTGACTTTGGCGCGTCGGCTTCTACTGGTCCTTTGTTCTCAATGTCTGGTCACAGAATGCACATGGGGGAAAAAAAGACCCGAAGAAAACAGCGTAAATCTGAAGGCTGTGTTATACTCGGCAGTTCGCCAGATGGCAGCAAATACGTACGTTAGATTTACTCTAACGCGTGTTTCGAAGAGAGAAAAAGGCGCAACACACACAGTATAGAATAGACCAAATTTTACATCTACCATTTGCATTAGATCTAAGTGCTGAGGTAGTAGGTGAGCTGTGATCAGAATCCTTTTTTTAATTAAATATTTTATTGAATGCCCAAAGCCGCTTCCAAGTCGTTGTGTCGGTTTGATTGGTTGGTACAAATGGTTTCAAGTACGATGACACCTGGGAAGTTTCGAAAGGTATGATTTTAAAGTTGTTTGCAGTTTAATCAAAAGATGATAAACTTGACAATTCCTTTTTTAATTTAATATACAAGGAATTTAAGTATTTGTATTAATTATAGAAATCTGCTTTTATAAATTTTTGAAACCTTTCAGATTACCTTATTTTTGATTGTTAAAAAAATTCATTTTGTGAACTTAGATAAATTTAATAAAGATTATTCTACTTTTCCGGCCGTGGAAAGCATAGCATAATTTTCAAAATTGCCATCACTCTATTAAATGTAGGAATTGCCAGTTATTTTTTGTTGTTGTGATTCCTAAATTGTCCTTCATAATTTTTAACCAACTCTTTTATAAAATGTTAAATATGTTTTAATTATTTTAAAATAAATTTTTATTTTATATTCGTATGTAATGTGTAAATTTTTGTACGCCATGAAGCTTACCTCGCGATACTTTTTGTTTAAAAAAAGTAAATTAAAAAAAATTATTTTGTTATCATAACTGTGGATACATTTTATTGAAAATCATTACATTAGTTGCGTATTTAACTGATTTTCATTTTTTTAAAAATGCTTTGCTACTATGATTTTCAAATTTTTAAAAATTATATTTCTGATTATGCAGTTAAATCGTTTTAAAGCATGTTGAAAAAATTATTATCATAGAGACGCCGTCTTGATTGAATCGTTTCTTTTATTATTTTATTTTACCTTTTTTAGCTGCTGCAGCTGTTATTAATTTAAAGGTGTACAGATTTTTCATGCATCTTCAATACTTTTTGTACAAAATCGTTGTTAAATATACTGTTTATATTACTAAATTTTAGTTATTTGATCTTTTGAATAATGTTTGCGTTAACTCGTTGGTTTATGGAAAATCATTCTTTTAAAAATTGTTTGAAAACTTTATTATTGGTAGGAGTGGATCCAGAAAAAAATCGATACAAAGTCACGTTTTTTAAGGATTTATTTATGATTTTATTGCAGGTTTTTTTTAAACAGGTATGCAAGACACAGACAAATTGCATATAAATAATTTGTTTTTTCGAGCATTTTCTAAAATTTTATTTAGCATGATGATAAAAGTGTAGTTATTAATTTATCATGATCTCTGCCAGTCGCCCTTAATAACACACAGAGTCTACAAAAACCACCGCCAAATTTATAATTGTTGGACAGTCATGGAAATTCTTTCAACCAATGTAATTTAAAAGAATGATTTTTCTATCTTTGTGCAATGCACAGAAATTTATAATTTTCATGTTGTTGACATGGCTCACACTGTATTATACCGTTCTTTATCTGATTCTATGTAAATATTGTGTACGTATAAATCATATCTCTAAAATATTCTCCATCAGTAAAACTTGTGACAATGTTAGAACTTGAAACTAATCCAAGCTGCACATTTTCTGTAAAATTTTCAGGCGTAGGGACGAAGGTATGGTATTCAATGTGAATATGATTATTATCAGTTGCTACACGCCTTGAAACTAACATCAGCGGAAGCGTAATCATCAATTTTTTCTTTAAAAGGTTCATAAGACTTAACTGTGTTCGTTTATTTTGTTTATTATTTGTACTTACTTAGTTCTTAATCTAAAAATAAACTAAATATTAACTCGACAATCAAATTCAAATTGAGAACTAAAATTTTACATTACGGTATATAGCTCGATACTTTTTTTTACACATAACAAATAATTTTCAAAGTAAAACAGCGAAGTAATTACTTTTAAATTTGGTGTTCAGGTATGTTATTTTGGCTAAGCATGAAATTATGAGGGGGGGTTGCACATGCACATCCTTGGATTTGCTACTGATTTCAGCTTTTCAGTCGAGACAGAAGCCCTGCCTGTTTTCTCTCGTAATTACATCATTACCCTATCGCAACACAGAACTCGAAATTGATTCATTACGATTTAACACCAATTATTTTCAAATGACAGTTATCGAAACAGTTAATATATGAAGGCAAACGTGCGATTTCTTGAAAAAGTATCAAACTATGTAGAACACAACAAAGTAAAAGGAACAAATACATTATATTTTTTTTTATTAAGTTATTAATGTACTTTTTCGTTTATAAGGCTTAAGATCTTTTATGCTGATTGAATAAATATATCTGAAAGCACATTGAAATTGAAATCTAAACCTTAAACCAATCGAGTTGCACAATCCATCTTTAATATCATCTGCCTGTACCTACCTTTTAGTTCGCAGCTTCCTATCTGCGTGTCATCCAATTCTTCCTCGCTCACAAATCGTTAAGCACATGTTGTATAATTATTTGCAAAATTTATACTTATCTTTCCAATCGCACCTGCTAGCTTCTCCTAACAATCTGCTCATTTAGATTTGCCTAGATTGTTACAAGAACAAAAGCACAATTTACGATATTGTACGACTTCAACCAGGGCTGTGTCATTTTGTCCGAGCACAGACCGGTCTTAATCAATGATATCTGCTCGCTAGTTAATTGTTTTGAAGATTCTATCTGTCAACTCGAGTTTTGCACTGAATGTTAAAATTCGCGCGCCTTCAAACGAGAATTGCTGTGTGTTGTTAATTGCCAGAATTTTTGATATAACCTCTCTGTTATATCTGTTTTGTAGGCTTTTTGTCATTCACTTTTGTGCATGTGTCGTGTTGAGCAAACACTGTACTTTATCTCGAAATAACACTTTGATTGTGATGTCTATTACAAAATGCCCTTAAATGTCCTATGATTTTATATTACTCTCTTGTCGTATTACAATAAAAAGAATTTAATTAACAATTGTTATGGGTAACAATGAATTTCCTTTTGTTGTTTTTAATTGAAGACAATTCCGGTTTCTGAGAGGCATTGAATTATTTTGTCCCTGTAGATGTCTTTCATAGTTTACTATGATTAAATACCAAAGATTACGTAATTTTCATCCTGTTTCATTAGCCATGCATCTCCCCTCCCTCCAAAGTCATAATAAAACAAATATTTTCCATTTCTTATTTTTAAGAGGGTGCGTAACTTACACGATTATTTTTTTTAGTAAAATTAACAGTTTACATATATTTTCATATATATATTTTCCTCCTTTTATATCACTTAACATTAAGAAAATTCTGAAGATTCTTTAGCTTACTTGAATTCTTCTTCCGAGCAAAACTCAACAGCTCAAAGCTTTTGAATAAGTAACGATTCTTTTTTTGTCAAGCTTTTTTCATAAAGTCTCATTAGGTTAAAATAACAGCAAACGTAATATAGTTTAGTAGGGCCAATCCAACCATTTGAAAGGAAATACATCGCAACGGATTAAACTTTTAAAGGGAAAAGGTTAAGATTTAATTAAATAGTGTTTCACTGATATTCGACTGATTCTAAATTGAATTTTGCATCGCAGTCTAATTTTGCAGTATTTATACTTAAGATAGACTTTCATGAATGAAGAAAATTAATTTTTGATATGACACACACACAATATATATATACCCTTTCAAACATATAACAGTGGAAAACGTTTAACATGAAAAGATGGTTCACACGAAATACTGCGATTCGTGTAAAATTCTATGTAATATCCCCCCCCCCCACTTTTTTTTTTAAACGTGGAACAAAAATTGCATAACACGAAAAGATTTTGGACCCAGATATTTTTGCTCTTTTTATTATTAGTATTTTCATTACACCGAACAAAGTAAACAATGTTGGCTACTAATGCTAGTTATCATTTGTCTTTGGATAGGTAGAGCCACTGCCATTCTCAAAACTTTTCGGTTATCTACTGGTAAGACAGTTTTCGAATTTGAAGATCGGCGTGTCGAAATTTGTGAATTTTGTGTCAAAATCTGTTATTATTATTATTATTTAAGGAGAGGTGGCGTATTTTTAATGAACTTGTACAATGGCAGAATAATTGGATATATACAACGATTTTTACACTTAATAGCGACTACAACGACTTTTTCACTTAAAATAAAGATGGATCTACTTTAAGGCAAATGATGAAAAACAGGTTGAAAACAGAATTTTGTAAATAGTGTCTTCCTCTACTACTTTGTAAATTTTTAAAATTTGACGATAACGAAAAATTTTTTTTTTCGCATACTTCGTGTAATACGAAATTCTTTTCACGAAAAAAATATTTCGCTCCCTTTTCACTGTAATTTATGTTTATGTACTCGTTTTTGTAAATTAACTTTACACCTTATTCCATGAATTATTCCTCTAGCATTATCTTAATCATGTACTGAAATAAATATCTTCTTTAAGAGCATTGTGGGAACAAAATGTTGATTAGTACCATCAGATTTTAATGTGTGTAGTATTTTTTTTCTCCAATCGTTTTAATAATCTTTAATTCTGTGGAAGTCAAGGTCTATCCAACGAATTTTATTATATTTCCTGTTTATCATTCATGTTATTTCAATTGCATGAAAATCGCTGATTGTTATATAATCGATATGTCTCAGTGATTCAAGGTCTGTGAAGTCTCTTATTGTACTATCCAACTAATTGCCGGGATGAGAACAAGGAGAAAAAAAAAACGTCATCACAACACTTTTTTGTGTAATATTTAAGAAAGTGAGAATGCGTAGGTAGATTGTCCTTTGTTTCCAAAACCTGTCCTCGCACCTGTGCAGTTTTGTTTGGCTTTTACAACTGTGGTCACGCGTCGCTGAATCTCTCTTCCCCCCATTTTTTGTCTATGCCTCGCGTGGAGATAATCTCTACAAGACGGATGGGGAGGGGGCAGAATGAGAAGATGAGCCTGTTGAATTTTGATGAGGCGAAAAGGAAGGCGGTGGTTTTTTTTCGGTTGGAGATGAAGGGGTTTGGGTAGCGTTTTGAAATGGGATATTTTTTCCAATGATTGGATTTTGATTTTTTCATATTGGATGGGTATGACCAGCGTGATTGTTAACATGTTGTTTTGAGAAAATGGCGTCAACAAAGATGCGTGGGCTTAAAATAAAGGATACATGGTGATAGATTCAAAAGTTTGACATTATTCCTTTCTGCTAGCTTGTAATATTAAATTATTTAAAACTTGATAAAATTTGGGGCAGAAATCATGCATTTATGGAATGTCTATAAATTTTTAAAGTGCAATATAATCACGCAAAGGATTATAAGTGTTACAACACTACGATTTTAAGACTTTTTTTGGTGTAAAAATATTTTCCAAATTTGGAGTTGACTCTTTGATATTAGTACGTTTCATGTGGCTAAGCAAGCTTGATATTTTTGAATTTGAAGATTTGAAATTAGCATTAAACTCTAAGAAAAGTAATTTTATAATTTTGGTGACCTGAACCGGAATAGGCTGCGGCAATCCATCGGTTGAGGTCTCTAGCTTTATATAGAGTCCCGATTTTACAGAAGAACCATTTTGCGTAATATGGGAGGCTCTTTACACTTTTAATCTTACTGTACCCTCCAGTTCTTTCATGTCGCGATGTCACCCTCGTCATGTAATTCTGATTAAAAAAAATTATCGCTGAGAGAAATGTATAACTCTGGATGATGACTTTGGAGAGAAGTTTTAAGAAAAATAAATAAAAATTACGCTTCGATCTAGATTATTTATTGTTTCATCATATTTTAAACCGAACGATGTCCCGGGATAATAATTAAAACTTTACGATGCTTCTGGTTACTTCAATCTACGACTTCCTGAAACCAACATAAATAGCAGTAATTTAATGTGCAGAACAAATTTTATCGAGATATGTTGGTCATTTCTTAATAATTATTAAAACTTTATGATACCCCCTCATAAGAGGAGAAAAAGAAACCAATTCAGAAACCAACTGCTGTACTTTTTGCATATTATTGCTGTGTTCATTGCATTGTTAGATTGAAATTCGAATCACAATAGTATAAATCGTCATATGAAGTCCTTATTTTGAATCAAAGTTTGTCATTCATAATAGGTTATCGAATTCAAGTATAATTTAGCTTTTATTTATTTATTTTTAATTTGTTGATTAATTCGAGTTTAATACTTTAATTCACGGGAAATACAAGGCATTTTTATTTCGTTTGCAGTTATTTCTCTATCGGGTTTTCTTTCTTTTCACGTGTGATAAAATTATCAAAGATACATTAAAAATGCGTTCTATGTTTGCTTTTCGTTCCCGAGGGTTTCACATGAGCGAACAACTCACAAATAAAACTCAATGCAACGAGTGCGAACGTAAACACATTAAAAATTGCTTGGGGCATTCCCGATGCGACTTTAAAACTCCTTGAATTGAAATATAATTTTTTTTCCATATTACTTATTATTTTAAGAAAGACCGTAGAAGGTTCAATGAAATTCTTCTTGTGATGTGGAAAATATAATTATTTTCATTGCTTGAAATATTTTAGTATGTTAATAATTGCTGTATTAATTTATTTTCAAATTTAAATGTCTTTATGGAAAACGTATTTAAACAAAACATCAAAACTGTATTTGGAAATACAATTTTTAATATGTGCTAGCATGTTGTTGTTTTGAAAAAAAGGCTTCAACAAAAATGTATAGGCATAAATGATGCTCTTATTTTAATATCCGAACTGAGTATTATTGTCTACTTTAATAATTTATCGTTTGCTATTATATATATATTTTTAATATTTAATAATTGGTTTTTATTGCAAAATCATTTATTATTATTTTTGTTGTTATCATTAGCAACGTTTTTATATTTTAGAATGATTTGCTTGTAAAAATAAAAATGAATTAGGAATCGGAAGAACGTATTTTATTTTCTTTTGGTCTATTCTTTTAAATACGAATGAATTCCGCAACGTTGTATGATTCAAAATTATAGAAAAATATTTTTTGAATTGTATGTTTTAATCGTGATTTGAAATCTTTTTCCTTAAAAATATAAGAATTCCCGAAGATTATTATGATTCAATTGCAGATTAAACTGTTTGGTCTCGACGTTATTGTCTGAAAAATTTCGATGCATTTATTTATTTTATTTTTTTTTTCTCTCCCAGCTTTTGTTTTCACGAGAAATGTTAATGGTGGTATGCATTATTACACCACTTTTCCTCTTAAGGATTTAATTTGTGGATTTTTGTTTTATGTCATAATAGTAATGGAAACAGTACCACACACTCTACAAAATAGGGGGGGGGGGGTGTTATAAAATGTTTTTGTAATCTTCCATTGTGAATCGTGCTATATAGCTGATCCAATACACTTTCGTTAAAAATAAAAACACACCTTATTCATGAAATAATGTCGGTTTTCAGGACTTTCCTAGATACCCAGAATAAATTCAATGATATATAGAGGTCAAAAAAGAAAAATACACGGAAATAGACTTTTGCCAGTGTTGATTATAGGGAAAGACTATTACGTATTGACCATTTCGCATTACATTATTCATAAATCATATACTTTCGCTATATTACTTTTTACTTGTCAGTTTTGAAATAAACGAGTAAAATTCTGTGCAGTATTTTTCAAAAATCTAATCAGTAGATTTAACCGTTTGTTTTCTTGCCTTTTTCCTGGGCTCATTCTTCAAAAGTTTTGAAGTATAACGTGCTCTGTCAATGTTTTATATTTGAACATTATGTTCTTGATTTGTGTTTACCTGTAAGTTAATCAATTCTTCAACGTACGACTATTTTGTTAGGGTTTGTAAGACGTTCATTCTTTATTATATATTTAAATTAAATATCAATTTATTTATTGAAGAAATCCTCACTTTTTCCCTTTTCGGCTCTCTAAGGCCTAAAATAGAATATCCTTACTTGCCAATATAGATTTCGAATTCAGCTATTGATGCAGGATTATACTATCGCATTAAAAAGATAAAGTATTGTTACACTTACTTTAAATACTTAGACGAAGTTTATATTCGTAAAATCTATGACAAAATGTCATTTCGTTTTTTAATCGATTGTAAAGTTTTGATGTAGGATATCACGAGATTATTACTCTTATTTTATTTATTTGTTTGTCGGATAGCAAGCAGATAAAGAAAGAAAAAAAATTAAGGTTTTATTTGATTGAAATCCTTTGTTCATGTGTTTTCAAAACATTTTGCCATACAATTTTTAAAAAATCCTCGAATACATAGCTCATTAATAAATGTTTTTAATTGTCTTAAAAACTTGCAATTTATTTTAAACCGTCTAATCGCTACTATATATTAAATTATATTTTTAATGCAAATTACAAAGAAGTATCAATAAACGAATAAAATATTTTCAAAATTGTTACATTTTTTTCGTTTGAATTAATCCATCTTTTTATTTGCATTCCGTGACTTAATTTAAATCTGTTCATTCTTGTGCCTTCTTTCATCCCCTGACCAAAACATAATCTGTTTACAACTTTCTTTCTCATAAGCATCCTGAAACCATATATAGCTTCCTTCTTATCTGCACTACTCCGCCCGTAATTTAATTTCCACTCTTCTTCAATGAGGGAGCAACGCCTTGTAAATATACAAGAATACCCCTTCCTCTAACAAAAAGAAACCCTAAAAAATAATTAACTTAGTTTTCCTCGTCCCAACCCAAAAGGTTAAACGAGGCCATCTTTCTGACGCTAGGTGGAGCCGCCATCACTACCTTTTTCTCTTACCTGGACTTTTTTTTTCACTCATCGGTTTGACTTTGTGGAGAAGTTTTGATTCCTCTCTTCAGCCAGAGGAAGTATTCTTTCCCTCTCCGTTATCATATGCTCTGCGGCGACGGGTGAAGAAATCTTTTTTCACGTGTTGGTGAGGATGAACTTGTTGTGAAAGATATGATTTGATCTTGCGACAGTTTTCTGTTTTTTTCTTCTTTCTACGGAATGAAAGTGCAATAGCCATGAATTGGTAGACTGTTTTTGATTGTGCGATCAAGGAGTTGAAATTATTGGATTTTACTGCTCATTTGGATGTGCTTTTAAAGAAAATTGGTGCTTCAATTTATCGATTTCATGCAACAATTTGTCGAGAATTTTGATCACCGTGTTCAGATTATTTTGGATTCAGTACAGTCTTAAAAAACATGGTTGTAGTGAAACAGCCAGGGATAAGTGTTGTCATCACTTTTTTTAAATGTTGAAGACTTTTAACCTTCCCTTCTAGAAAAATATTTGTGTGGGAAAAGGTGGATGTTATTAATTACTTCTTTGTTATTGATAGGAAAAACACCTCAAAGATAATTTTAAAGTATTTTTTAATTTAAAAATTACATACATTAAACGAAAATTTGTTATGAGTTACCTATTAACGAATTTAATTAAATTACATTTTTATTCCTAAAAATGTATTTTTTAAAACCTTTTTTAGTTTATTTATATTGTAGAATGTATTTCTAGTATGCATTAGTAGGGATGATTTATTATTATTTAAATAATGTTTTGATTTTCTTAACTTGATTGATGTAACATTTTAATTTTTTATCGCTATTTAATGATTTCGTTCGTTGAAAATGTAGAGGCTTTCAAATAATAATTTTTTACATTAATTTGGTTCTCGAAATGCGAAATATTCTACATATCAATGTAGTATGAATAATTGGTGATTGTGATACATGACATGATACGGAATCCTAACTTATATTACTGTACACCTATGATACCGCACTACGCAGCTGTACCTTACCCACAGATGTGCAAGGCAGCAAAACGAAAAAAGAAAAAACTTCATTATTTGCATGGCACTTACCCATACAAAAGAAAGCGTTATTCTCTGTCATATTATCTTAAATATGTGCTCTGGAGGAAGGTAAAACGTTACTGGAAGAATCGTCGTACAAAGAAAAGAAAAAACTCCAAACCTCCTGCGACGGTTCCTCTTGTTCGAAACAGTCGTGGCAGCGACGAAAAGATAGACCAGAGAGACTTCTGGGGATCCAAATATGGTTCTCAATGGCTGTTTGCCAAACAAAAACAGTTGCAACTGCAGCAGCACCAGCATAATGTCAATCGCAATCGTCTTATTGAGATCGTGGACGCCTTTAAGACAACTGATCTCAAGTATGCCAAGAGACATCAACAGGTCGATGATCAGCGTACTACCAATTCGCGAAGATCTCGCAGAAGTCATGCTGACCATGAAGATGGATTCATAACCAATCCTTTGGCCACTACCCCCATGTGCCCCCCAGCGCACTCCAAGTGCCCATGTGCCCTCCGGAAGGCCAGGGCTCGAAGAGCACACAAAGATGGCTTCGAAACAGACACTAGTGACTGGTCACTGTCCACTTTGCAAACTCAACGGAGATTGTACTCTAAGTGGCCACCTCATCCGCCACCTGGTGCAAAACACTGCTGTGGACGCGAAGACCAACTGGCCACCATTTTAGCGAGACAGCATGCATATGTGTACAATTGGCTGTACGTGGACAATTTGCAGCACAGGTGCAAACTGTCTTTATCTCGTGAGTACTTGGACCAGGTACGGACTAGAGTGGCTAGATTAAAAAGTGCGAATCGACGCCGTTGTAGGAATAGCTACGTATCATCTAGATGTAGTGATGGCAGCGATTGGACTAGTACATTGAGTAGAAAGGAAAGAGCAAAAATGATGAAGCGTCAAGTCAGGGTTTGTATTTCTTTATCTTTTTTAGATGGTTTTAGTTAACTAAAAAAAGATTTTGCTTTATATTATACATTTGACTAATTTAAATATGATCTGTGATATTCTGTTTGGTGGTGGTCTCAGTTTATCTAATTGTGTCTACTGTTGTGTTTGTGTGGTACAATTTTTTTCCTGTTAATCTCTTTGAAAGAGTATCTACCAGATAGTTTTAACTGACACAAACCAATTTACTTTCTTTATTCTGTGCTCAAAATACAAGAACTGAAGTTTGTGTTTTGGAATAGTTTGTATCACTAATTATAGAATGGACAACGAGGTTGTGATTAGATGAAGAAACACAAACATATTTCATTTAAAAAAAACGATGAAATGTGTGCATTATAAAAATCACTTAGTTTAACGAGATTTTTTTTAAAAAAAAATCTTACTTAAAAGGTATCATGAAATATAATAATAAAAACACACGAGATCTTGATATCACTCTAGAAAAAAAGAATTAAAAATTATATTTAATTCTTATTTATTTGTATTTTATTCTTTGGAACATTGCATATTAGTACCAGCATAACTATAAAGACAAGCCCTTAGTGTTATAAATTTTAAATTTATCTGAATCTTCTTAAAGCATTAATTTTTTAAAAAGAAAATGTCCATAAGTTACTCTACTTTTAGCACTTTTCACTGCATCTCATTTGAATTGCAAAACAGCAGAATTTTAAAATGTCTCTTCACGAATTGATTAGATCGCGTATAAATTAGCAATAACAATTTTATTTACAGTTTTATCAAATGGTTTATTTTCAGTAGAAGCATTTCCAACTTTTAAATTGCTTTTCGAGTAGTTTGCAATAGTTTAGTAAAACGTTATGCTTTTTTGGAAATCGAAGTTTACTTAGTGCGAATTCTTCATTTTAAAAATAGGTGTGTGAAGCCGGTGACACGCACTGGAAATCTACACTCAATAGCCATCTCTGTTGTGCTATTGAATGAACAAAAATCAATATCGTTCCCCGTTACTCATAGCTGTTCTACTTTTTTCGCTGCTGTGGCATTTATCAAGGGTTAAAATAAAAGAATTCACGAATTTTTCTCTGTCCGTCCCTGTGTTTACCGAAATATTGCGCTCACATTTAATTCTTTTAATTTGTTCATGTCTCATTTCCGCTTTTTATGTTGCTTTGTTAGTTCAGACGATAGTGATCGCTTCAGTTACCCAAAAAGACTGCCTAATTGGGTGAGTTCTATTACAGATATTTAATTTTTAAACTTCGCATTAGCCACCACAAGGGCTATTGTTTGTCCTCGACAAAATGGCGTCCTTGACTAATTTCAGAATAAAGTGGGATATGCACGCGATTTGTTTATTTTAAATTAATACAGCAATAATTGCATTCAGCTTAAACCATATTCAATTGAATAATTTATCGTTTGCTTTAATTATAATATTATATTAAATAATTCAATAATTATTATTATAAAAGGTTGCAACTTTGGTGGCTGAACCTGTTCTTTGTAAAAAAATTGTTTAGAACAAATCATATTTTCTGATTTTTTTTTTAAATTTTATTTTAAATATTACTTTTGTGTGCATTGCTTCTGCGTAATCGTGTATAAGTATTTATTTTAGTTAAAAATTACATGGGAATTTTATTCAGAAGCTTCCCCGGGACTCGTAATTTTTTTTACGTGATTTTAAGATTTTTAAAAAAAGAAAGCTATGTGAAGATAATCTAGAATGAAAACTGACTTACAGATGCTGCTTGAAGTATATATATTCCCTGTTAAGGAAAGATATGTAGCATATGGTTTCCTATAAATTTAAACTGAGTGACTTGTTTCGTAGGTAATATGTGTTGATTTCGTTAATAGTTTAAAACAGAGTTCGATGTATTCGCTTTGATATTTCATAATTGTTTGGCTCTGGCTTTTGGGGACGTAATATACAAGAGTATATGTTAATTTGTTCCTTCGAAAATTATCTTTTAAATTGTGCAAGGATTCTAGAAATTTAATATTTTGTGAAAATTCTGTATTTTTGGAAAAAAAGGTACATGTTTGAGTACATTTGAATTTTAAGAAGTTTGTGTGTTACATAGAAATAAAATGTGAATTTTTGTAAATTATTTTCAAGAAGAGGAATTTTAATTGCGTTCTCATAAATGATGTAATAACTGTGGCGCATTTGCTAGGAATTATTTGTTTTCTTCTGATAGCATTATTTTCTTATGTTACATTTTAAAAATCATTGGCGATTAATTGTCAAACCAAATGTTGTGCCAATTTAAAATTCACTGTTTGTTTTGTGAGAGGGGAAAATAAAAAAAATATATATAATATTTTTTTATAAATGGATACTTGGATAAGGACAATGAAATATTTTCTTCTTTTGTGACAATGTACTGTATTCACTGAGTCTTTTGAATCCATCAAAAAATTATAAGCTTCTTGTTATGTTTTAAATTTCAAACGAAAAGTAAACTCGTAAAAATATTAAAAATAAATCAAGTTTGAAAAGCCTGTTAATCCAAGATCATATTTGTCTTTCCTTTTTTTTTTTTTTGTTTAAAAGTTATACGAATTGTTTAATAGTTAGTAAAAAATTACAGTGTAAACAAAAGTAGAAAGCGAATGAAAAGCGAATTAAATTGTGCTGTAATGAATATAAATATGTTTTTGGAATTCATATTCACTGTCATACTTTCATTAAATGTTGTTTTAAAATCCATTATAGCGGAAAATGTAAAAGAAAATTTTGAATGATGGTTCAGTTACAGAAGAAATAAAGCATTTTTTTAAGTGCTTAAAATTGTATTTACTTGTATATTTTTTGGGTGGTTTCTCTTTAAAATTTGAAGCTCTGATAAATATTTAAAAAAAAAAAAAAAAAAAAATCCTTCATCCCTTCCCCTCAAAGGTATAGTGTTTGTAAATTTAATAGAACAGATAAGAGAAATAATACGTATTATGAAGGAAGTAGGGAATAAAATTCACTTCGCAGACAAACAAAAAATATTTTTAGTTACTGAATTGTTGCCTGAAATGGGAGAAAAAAACTGGAAACTATATAGATTTGAATCAAACTTGAGATTTGTATCTATCGTTTGAAAATTATATAGATTTGAATCAAATCCTTTAAGAAGCTTGATATTATATATAGATATTTCATTTGTTCTATGAAAGGAAGATAGAACTTTAGGGATATGGGTAACTACAGTGGACCCCTACCCCACCATTCTACTTATGCAAGCGATAGTGAAATTGGATTGGGAAGGAAAAAAATGGTTCGCGTTTTTGCATTTGGTATAGAAATAGTATATTTTATTTGTATTTTTATTTCATTGGAGATTATTTCTTCCATATTTCATCTTCGTGATAGAATATTTATGTTTGGT
>BMAW01082967.1:452021-506750 GCA_019974015.1 Nephila pilipes | reverse complement strand
ATCATTTTTATTTCATTTTTAGAAAAATGTTTCCCCCCCCCCTTTGAGAAGGTTAAAAGTCCTTTTAATTTGCTTATTTGGAAAACGTAATTTTATAAAGAAAATTTTATGTTTAAAATATTTATAACAGTTTTAAAATAAGCATAAATGATTTTCGAAGGAGTGTAATTTTCATTCAAAAACGTATTTATAACCCTTAAATAAATCAGATTTGTAAATTTCTTATTTACTTGCAATAAAATACTCTGTATTAAAGGTTCCACCCTTCCTGACAATTCAAGCCGATTTTTAACTTTTTTTTTTTTCCGAAAACAAATCGTTTTTATGATTTCCTGCTAGCATCTAACAAAGATTATGAAATATAATTTTTTGGTCTTTTATGAAACAAAACTTATAGTTCGAACCTTTAACTGTAAGGTTTTGATAAAGAAAATGTTATGCAGCTTTTTAAATCAATTAATACTTTGAAATTCGATATAATCTGCTCACCTCTATTTATGAACGAAGTTATGAATTGAACAAATCGTAATTTTTTCTATACTGGACATGGCTATTTTTGCGAAAAATAATTAACGGTCAGTGTTCGGTTGAAGGTTACGGTTCCTTTTCTTAACTGTTTTATGTGCAGCACGTAGGTCGTTATACCTTGTTCAAACAAGTTTCATGGAAACAATATAACATACGTGAACTATTAGGCGATTTTATCGCATTTGAAGGAATGTCTTGATTCTGGAAATGTTTGTAGCTAAGGTGACTTACGTGTTGAAGGCGTGTGTAACAACGGCACGTGTTCTTCACAAATGTGAAATCAATCGAATGTTTTTTTTTTAATAAGTGTAGCAAAAGAAGTTGAGATCGAATTAAAATTTATAACATGATTAAAAAAAGTATTTTTGATATTACATTTTTATCAGTATATAAAATAATATGAATAATTTCTCAAAAAAGAAATCATAATTTTTGTATATTTTATGTAGGATGAATAAAATATCAACAAATCCTGAAAAATAATTATATTCCTATTTGTTCCACCTTTTTTATTGATTTGTATCGTTTACCAGATAAAAGAAATTATGCAATATGATATACTTTTTACATAATTTGTGTGTGGGCTTTCAATAGCTTAATACTTCCATAATTAGATGAGAATTCCATGTTTATCACTTTTTTCTTGTACGCAAATGATATTGCCGTATACTTACATATTTTTAGTACTTGTGTATGTTTCTTAATCTTACTTCACCCTTGTGATGACCGGGTGTGAAAGAATAGTAGTGATCTTTTTCTTTCCCACTGAATTGTCTTTGGTAAACACGGATGACGAGCTCCCGGATACCTTTGCGATCCTTCTCTATTTTCGACCCACCTTCTTGTCTATCTTTTTTCCCATGCCCCCCCCCCTTTTTTTTTTTTCTTTTTCTTATCATAGCTTTACCTTGTTTGGCACAGCATAGCCACATCTGGCTCTTGTCGCCATTAATCTTCACACTCACTCACATCTTACTTTTTTAAATAACTCGCAATTTAACATTTTTATGACTAATTACCAATAAAATTTATGCTAAATAATTTTTTATTCGTTGAAGTCGAACTAACTATATTTTTTTAACAAATCGCTTACGCGACAATTAATAATAATTGAAAATAATTCACGGCATACTGAATCGTCTGCCATTCTCTGTATTTAAAAAAAGAATGAACATTTGTATACAGTTTATGTGAACTTGATGCTATTCAATAACTTTTTGAATTGTAGTTATATCTTATTCTGTACACAATTTTATTAATTTCTTTTATAGACATAGAATTTTCTTCCTGTGTTATGAATAATTCTGTAAAATCATCTATAACATTTTTATTTCTGTATTCGCATTTCATAAATCGAGTTAGTATCGTTTTTGTATAACTGTTCATAAGAATTTTTTTTCTGTTAATAAAGTTAAATTAAATGTTCAATTCCTTCATAGTTTTTATATAATTGAAACGGTCTTGTATAAAGTAAAATAAATATAATTGTAGTTTTTAAATTAATGAACCATTTTAATTAATAAATTATAATTTTAATGGGATTCTTTTACACGTGCCTTGAATATCTCATTGGGGGAAAACCAATTTGGGAGCGTCGTCATTTTTTGATTAAGTAATAGTTAGATCAGTAACCGACAATTGTAGGTTCGAAATTCAGTTCCACCTCAGAATAGATCATGGATCTGGTTTCTGTGGTCAGAATTATTCGGGTGCGTCTTCATTTGACTGTGGCTGAAAATAAGCATATCTTCCGCTTTAGAGTACCAGTTAGCTTTGTTCATTGGTAATTGAAACAAAAAGTAATAATTCTAAATTGCGGGCTCCGTCGTTAATAACTGGTTATGCAGTTTAGTGTTCTACCAATTTCAATCTGGGAAGATTTATGCAACAGCCCGAATCTCAATTGGTGCTCGAGTTTCTCTCTCTCTCTCTCTCTCTTTTTTTTTTTTTTTGTTTAATTAAGGATTTAAACATTTTTATATTTTATAATCAGAAATTTTATTCCTGAGAAAGAAAAATTATTACTATTATATAAAAAAAAACCTAATTTTCTTTTCATGTTTGCTATAAAAACGTGTGCTTTAACGAAACAAAGTTTTGTTCTCCCTCATCCGACGTTGGCGCTTTGCTCTGTTTCAGGACTAAAATGATTCTGTGTTTCCCCTAGAACTAAATTTAAACTTGTATATTCGAATTGCTGTAAATTGTTTATGCGAGATATTGCTATTATTTTTTAAACTTCTTTGAAGAGAGTTTCCGTGTTAAAAAGAATCAAAATATTCGGAACATAATAAATGTATAATGTCAGGCTACTGTGCAGAATTCATGTTGATATTAAATACTAAGCATTTCTAAACAAATTTAAATTAACCAAATATGATTTAGAAAAGGAATTATTTCATAGTAACTTTAATTCTGAGGAAATAAATAAGAAAAAAAGGGGGAACGTAAGACGAACTATTTAATGTTTACGTGTGTTATAATAAATAAAACATTGCGATTTTTTTAGACATTGTGATTTTAATAATTTCATTTAGTTTGCTTTAAGTATTCTTACATTGTTAGGATATTTTTAATTAATAATTTATCGTTTGCTCTTGTTTTAATATATAATTCAATATTTTAATTTATGGCTGAATCGTGTGTTTTTATTCTTTTTGTTGTTAACATTCGCAACGTGTTTGTACTTTAAAATGTTTCGCTTGTGAAAATAAAAATGTATTAGGAATTTTAATGGTTGTTTTTTTTTACTTGTGAAATTTTCTAACTCTTCAGATAGTGGCGTTATTCTGTACCTGATATTACTGTCTCGTCGGTGTGCTAAAAAATAAATTTTTAGTAAATCATTTCTATAACTCAAGTGAAATATGTACGAAAATATAATTTGAAACCAACATACTGTACCTTCCTTTTCGGTAATTTGTAAAGTTAACTGAATATTAAATAAACGTGAACTCTCTCTCCTCTCTCTAAAGATCGCTGTGGTGCAACACCGTATTTATATAATAACAGAAACAAACAATCTCAACTTCAGCGCAATAGTGTTTTCTTATTATTAGATTTTTAAACTGCGTTTCTTGATTACTGTCGATTGTTTCTATTTCATTTCTTTTATATTGACAGTTAATTAAGAAATTATATTTTTTGGTTTATACAATTTGTTTGAAAGAAAAATTTTCTCTGGAAAAAAATACAAAATCTTATTATTCATTCTCAGCGTATGTTCTGAAAAGCAATTAGCTTGACATTAATCTTGCTTTGAATTGTTTATTTTTACATTGTAGGATTTTGTTAAGGTTGTCGGTATCATAGTGTGGCTGCAATAGCCGAGAGCTCATGGTCGTGAGTTCGCAGTTGTTTTAATAGAGTCGTGTGTTCAAGTCCTTATTCCTGTAAAAATTCGTCGCGTAGTGAGACTGGTGCACATTAAATCTGATCGAGATTCCAAATCTTCCCTTGGCGTGGTCAGGTCAGGTGTCGCTCGTGCTCGTCACTTGACAGTCACCAAAAGCCATGGTGTTGCTTCTCAGTGCGATGTTAATAAACAATTGCAATCACGTTGAACTTTTCGAGGCTCAAAGTCCTCGTGTGAACGAGATATGAAAATTTGGAGAGTGTTGTACCAGTTCAGGTGTTGTCTTCGTTACAAGACCGCGGTTCAAAATTACGAGGACCGTCGCCAATAGCCCATTCATTGCATCTTAAATAAAATATTAATAAATAACCAATCAGTTGGCGTTATAGTTAATAAGTGTGCGCTAATCAGACTTGTTAAGATCTGAATCGACTTTGAAGAGAGAAATGAAGGGGGGGGGGAGCTATAAGAGGAGAAAGTGAAACTAAATCCTGTGTGAATCGTCTTGTAAAATTATTCACTTGAATTGAATGGTATTTGATTCTAATAAATGTTTACTCTATCCCAATGATAAATCGATATACCAAGACTTCTTAAATGTTTTTGACTTGTGACCTCGTTCTCTGGAACAAATGTGTCCGCAATCTCGGATATACGAGTAGAGGTGCAACAATTAGAAAATACAAATAAAACAATTCGCTTATAATTATTTATTTGATAAAGATTCTTTGATATGCCGTTGGTTTTACCATTTAATCAGTGTGTAGTATAAAGCCAAATATTCTTAGTATTCAACTGAGCTTGTTTGTTTATTTATCAACATGAAGAATTATACTTAGAGAATTTGACTATTGAGCTGGTGGAATTTTTAATTTTTGTGTGAAAATTTCTAAAACTTTCAAATTTAATTACGCGATCCTAAATCTCATTTTAAATGCCATGGTTTATAAAACCTAACGAAAACTTTAGCGTTATGTAAATAAAATGTTAAATTAGCAATCTATCTAATGTATGACTGTTGCACTGTTATTGCGCATCTGAGTAATCAGTGTGTAGTATAATTGCTAAGATCAAAAAGTTCTCAAAATTGGCCAATTATATTGAAGTCATTATTGTATTTTTATCTTATATTTTCCTTCCAAGTACTGTTTTCCTGCATTTACATAATTGTTCCATCGTTCCAGTAAATGTTCCAAATATTCCTGGAAACTATTTTTGGAAAGTTTCTTTAGCTGTTTCGTCGCATTTTCCATTACCTATACTGAATTTGCAAAATGGTGTTCCTTCAATTATAGAATTTTATTTTAATTTGCAGTGATTTCGAGTCATTATTCAGTTATACAATATATTCAGTTGCAGCAGCATAAATTCGTATGTGAATAATCCAAAGGAATTACAAGAATGAAACTTTACATTGGCAAATAAATTCTTTTCAAAAAGTAAAAATAAGGTATAGTAGTAGCTCGTTTCTCCCGTGAGGATCACTTAATACTCGTAAATCAATCTTCTTAAAGCCGGTCTCGCAGCAAGATGGTCAACGCAATCGCAGAAAAGCGATTAACGCAAGTCGCCACCACACAATTTCATCTTCAGCCTTAGAAACAAGTAAAAGTCCGCTTGCACTAGGTCGGGAGAATAGGAAGGCTCTTCCGGAATGGTAATTTTGTGCCAGGCTTGGTTCTTTTTCACAATCGTGTAACGGTGCGCCGGAGCAACGACATCAATGTCATATGCCGCTTTTTCATCGCATCGCTTCTGCATAGGATCTGAAGGGTCTCAGACAGGGGCGTAGAGAGAAATTTTTCATGGGGGAGGGGGGATTCTCCCCACACTTAATTCATATCTCAAAATTAATTTCGAATTTCATCGCTTATTTTCAAGGTGAAAAGAATGTTTGTGTGGAATACGGGATTCCAAATATTAATTTTTTGTGAAAAAATATTGAAAAAATTCACTTTTAAAATTTTAGTATGCAGCAATCATTATGTGGGGAGGGTACAACCTCCATATCCCCCCCTCGCAGCTTCGCCACTGGACTCGGATAATGATACAATTGAAAACTAAAGAATTTATTATATTGGTACATTATTCTGAGCATATTATTTCAAAATAAGATTATTTCAAACATCGTTTTGTCTGGAACCAGTTGTTGCTGTCGCAGACAACGGAAATGGATGACAGGTGGCTCAGCGCCTTCCTTAGTAGTGCTGCCAGCCACAGAAAGAGGAATTTTTTCTCCAGCGGACACCTGCTTGACAGAAGGCAACCATCTCGGGAACATTTTAATCTTAACTACGTATTAAAATTTTGAGAAACCCCTAGATCTCTATAACATTTACTTTGCTGTGAATTAAAATGCTTTCGTGATCAAAATATTTGCTAGAATTCGTTGGATTTTTTTTTAACTGAACTTGTATACTATAAGACAATGATTTATTATAGATTCTTCTTTAGTTTACAAATGTATAAAAGTTTATATATATCAACCTGGTGTTGTTCTTTGTTTTCTCTTTGATAGTTTAGTGGTTTTCCCCTTCTGTCTTAAATATTTTTGTTTTGTATATCGTTCATTCGATCTAAGAGAAAGATACATGTGAAAAGTTTGACTGTACATTTGATAATTTTTGTTATGTTCATGCTTAAAATCATTAGCTCTTTACAGTGTTCATTACAACCCAATTCGATTTCCCCAACGTATGGTAAAGGAACAGAAACCAGCGGCATTATAACTGAAAAATAAATTAAATCATATAAGTAAATATAACATTTTAAAGATAATTAACTTATCAATTTTATACATTTAAAAAATTTTGCTAATTTTTCTTAAGACTCGAATGGTTGGCGAACGTAGAGTGATAAGTGGAACAATGCAGTTTCAGAGCTCGATGTAATCAGAGATGTTTTTAAGGTCAGAAAACTCAGTGAATGAATTCCATCGTAATGGAATGGCCGCTTAGCCTAGTAGTTATGGTCGCGTCCGTTCAATCGGGAATTCGTTTTTTCATGCCACTTAAGTCTTGCCATGTAGCGGGCTGTTGCACGTTATATCTCCATGCCCTCCCTTTGAGGAGGACATGAAGAATTTAGAGAGGGAGGTGGCAAATCAGATGTCACCCTCGTTATTTGACCGAAGCTCAAATTACAAGCTCAATCAGAAAATAGCTCTCGTGTTGTTTCTAGATGCAATGTTAATAAACAATCAAAAAGGCGATCGTAATAGATTTCTTATTATAGTAAACCTTTTTTACATAATATGGCACAATCGGGACCTTGACTGTGCCAGAGAATGTATTGAACCATCGTATAATTAATTGAAGAAAAATTACTGTTTTTCTGTACCGACTTTATTTAATTAATCTGTAATGAGTAATACATTAATGAATCTAATAATTTGTTATATATTTAATGAATCTAAATCGGGGACTTCCACAATGGACCCCAAATATCGTGCTCTTACAACTGGCTAATCAGGAAATTCTCTCTAATAAAATAAGACGATTGGCTAATGATTTTTTTATATCTCATATATCCAATGTTAACTTTTTCCCTTTGCACCACAATAGCTTTGAAACAATAAATCTGGAAATCCTGGGAAGGGGACAGAAACAATATCAATAACATTTTTCGTATTTTGGGCATTGATGGAAAATAAATCATATCAATCCTCAGATTGATGCATTACACAGATCTTCCTTGTGAGATCTGTATGGAGGAATTTGGATTCCAAATTAAAAACTTACTAATTCATATAATAAAAGGACAATTTGAGGAAATAATGAATCATAGATTCAGAGATTTTTTTTTTTTCGTAATAGCTACGGATGCATAAAAAAATCAACATATGACATCAATATCAGGTATCACGAAAAATGCATCTTTCGCCTACAGAGTAAATCATATCAATTCGATTTTCACATCAGAAGCACGTGCTATATGCCAATCTCTAGACGATTTAACTGAATCTAAAGAAAATCTGTTAATTCTCTCAGATAGCCATTCTGTGCTATCAGCTTTAAAAAATTACAATATATAAACCCCCCAAAAGTCATTCATAGACTAGCCAGCAAAATCTTTATTCAATCACAATTTAGTACTCAGACGATTCTCCTTTGGATTCCGGGACATTCGAAATTTTTTTGGAATGAACAGGCGGATTATCTCACAAAATCGGTAACAGAATCCAATGAGTACCTTGACTGGACTGATCGTTATTGATGACCTTGAAGACATCAATAACGATCTTTTCCACGACAAAATGAATTAAAAGAACTAATGAAAACTTTTATTCAAGCGAATATTTTGAAATCTTGGAAACATCCACATCATTGACATAATATATAAATGGACAAAAAATAGAAGAGAGGAAATACTAAGCATTCGAATCATTAGCAAAATGATTATAACTCCAGGGCTTTTGCATAAATTCAATTTAAATGATAACGCACAATGTAGAACCTTGTAACCACGTTAATGATTTGGAACATATTCCTTTGACCTGCAATAAATATGCCTCCCACAGAAATCTTCTCTGGAATATTCTCAAGATAGATCCACAGCAAAATATTAATTTCAAAGAATTTTTGGAGAGAACTGGGGCTAATAAACCAGATTTCAGAGCATTCTTGCAAAAGATGAAATATTTTGATATTGAGTTAGAAGAATCTATAAAAAGGGGGATAACAGTCATTGTTATATCTTACAAAACAATCAAGATTAAATCATATGTAAACTGGAATCAAGATATGACTGAAAATAAATAATATTATTCAGAATTTTAAGCTGTGAGGAAGCCTTTCCCTCCCCCCCTGAAGAATTTCAAATTACGTCTTTTTAGTTTAGGTTTCTTCTTGGAATGTTTTGGGATCAAATTATTTAATATTGATTTACTATTATTTTGGGGCTATTGTTTTTGGTGGATCACTTTTCAATATTTTTGATCTTTTGCTTCAATTTTAATTACATTTAAGTGAAATATTTTCAATTTAATAATTTATCGTTTGCTTTAATTTGAATTACATGTAGCTTAAATATATTCAATTTTATTATTTATCGTTTCCTTTAGTTTTAATATCGGGAAAGTTTACTATTGTCCATTTCTCGATATTTCATCGTTTACTTTAATTATTTTATTTAATTGAGTAATTTTATAATACTTATTTTTTTTAAAAAAAGCGCACCTTCGGTGGCCAAATCTGTTCTTTGCAAAGCTTTTTATTTATTAACTAAAACTTTTGCATAGAAGCTTTTATTGTTTTTTTTATTTTGTGGTAATTTTTCAACTTTTAACTTCATTTTCTCAAAACAAAATTAATTAATATTGCTTTCAGGATCGCTCAGAAAACTATTAATCATATTGTTTTGAAATTTCATATACATATTCAAAATAAATTTCTTTATGGGGTTTTTCTTAAATTTTGATAATTTTCTCAATACTTATATTTAAAAAGTTCTCTTAATTTTTGAATGTGTTTGTATAACTACAAAACTTAACATTTTTTTAATAGGTAATATTACTTTTGCATTTTTTGACCAAAGTTTTACTTAAGAATCTTATGCGCAGTAAAATATTGATTCTTGTAATTTTGAAAAAAATCTAGCATTTTTTTTTTTTAAAAAAATTGTATGAAATGAGAAATAATGTAAATATGTAGGAATTTTATATCATAAAATTTTTAAATTTATCTGCATTGTTTTTATTGGGAAGATAATTATATAGGTTTGAAAAATGATGTTTTTCGCCAACACAAATAAATACTAAGAGTCCTGAGATCCTTTAAACTGGTGCGAACAATTAGTCAATCACACACACGAACAAGACGAACGTAGAACCGAGAGGGAAAATTTAAATTTACATCTTAATTGAATTATTAGGTGCTGACTGAAGCTGTTCCATTTAATTTACTGAGTATCTCTTCACCTTGACTTAACTGATCAAAAAAAAAAATTAATACAAGAAAGAGTAATCATGAAAGGCAGTTAAAAAAAGTTACGCTCAGTGGGATTAGTTAGCTTATCCACACTCAATTCATTTTAGAGCTGTCATTTTGTATTCAAATTGGATTACTTTGCGAGCAAGTGTGAAGACATGCTCTGAACAAGGATCGTTTATCAAAAACGGAACGAGTGCATATCGTCTCGGTAACTGGTTTTATTTCGGTGAATATGTTTAAACAACTAATTAGCCTGAAATTAGGTTCCTATTTTGAATTATGTTTTCTTTCGACGCATAATGTGTCTCTTCTTTTTGGTTCTTGAGAAGGACTTGACCCTTTCTTAGATGGTGTGTCGAATGCTAAATAAATTATTTTCACACATAATTTTGTAATTGTTACTGTATTTCAACCGTTTATATATTTATCACAATAACTCGAAATTGTATATTAATTTATGCTTGTTGATATTTGTAAAATCTTTTTTTCCGTTAATTCAAAACATTTTTTTTTTTTCTCTCTCTTTCTGTGTTATGATAAGGCTCGTTTTTGGTCATCGTGAATTGATTTTGATTCTGGAAGAAATTTTCCTATTCGCTTAATAGTAATTTTTTTTCCGTCATCTTGCAATCCCTTCCTAAGCTAGAAAGTTAAAAATAAAACTTATATATAATAATAACTTAATTTTTATTTGCCTGATTCGTTCTGGATCAGTTTCTTGAAATTAACTGAATAATATTCGCATATATAAAATAAGACTGAGTGGATTCATCTAAGTCGTGTGTCCAAATGTATGTTTTTGAGCAATAAGTGTTCATTATTCTCAAATATTTGAGAGCTAAAAGTTTGATACAGTCTGTCTTATCAAATAGAACTTAATTTCTTACTAAATGATTTTTTTTAAAAAAAAAGTGGAAACACTACACAAAATTAAATACAAGAAGAACAGGAATTAAATTCATGAGTTACTATTTATGGCTAGTGACTTATTTCTTTCCTATAAATAAAAATAAGCAATGTATATTATAAAATAAAACTCAGTATCCATTTTAATAATAATATTATTTATTTGTCTAACAGAATTGAATCAAATGTACGTATGTATGTATGTATGTATGTATGTGTATATATATATATACACACACACACACACACACTAATAGAATAATAAAATTGCTAATAATAATCATTAGATGATAAGAATAATATTACAAAATGTACTATAAACATTGGAAAATCAGAGTAAAAAAACACTAAAAGATGTTTGTTTTTTTTTTAATTTTTTTAAATGGTATCAAAAAACAAAATAAGGATATAAAGCAATTAAAATTAACTGCCTCTCAATCATTATATATATATATATAATTTGATTTAATGTAAACAACTTACTTATGAGATATATTTGTATTTTCAGGCCAAAGAAAAGTCATCAGTATTGTGGCTGTTATCCAAAGCTTTTGAAGGTGATATAACAAGTGATCTATTAGAACCTTTTTATAGAGATCATGAAGTAAGTTATTTGAGACTAATTTTTTCATGCTTTTGTACTGACATTGATATAATTTTTAAATTTAACAAGTTCTTTTAACTAAAATTTGTATTTCAAACTGTCAATTAATAACATTTCAGGTATATCCCCTAATTATAACTATTTAGTTATATTTTTAGTATATTCATAAATGTTCATAAATTTTTAATCAACCTGTTCCAAGCTTAGAATTTTGGAGTTATTATTCTTTATTGGAGGAATTGTATCTGTATTAATTCAAGTAATGACTGCTGCTTATAAAAAGTAAGAGAAATTAGAAACTTTTAAAATTGCCTCTGTGCTCAAAACAAAAGAACATTTAGTGGAGTTTATTTGAAAGTGATATTACATAGCCAAAATTAATTATTTAATTAATGTAAAATCTTTAGCTTGGGAGCTTATTGAAGAAATGGAAATATAGTCTTCAAAAACACATTGATATTTAATCATACATGTATCATTTAAACTTAAGAAAAATAATGCATAAGAATATGTTGCTGGTTTTTTTGACCAGGCAAATAAGGGAAACGAATGTTAACTAGAGAAAGAAATTTTTTGATGGATATAAAAATAAAAACTTTATTTATTAAAAAAAAAAAGCTTTATATTCATTGCAATTAGTGTTACATTTATATGAAAAGGATGTATTTGGTTAAAATCATGCTTTCTAAATTTTAAAAACTCACTGTGACTAGATAGATAAAAAAAAATATATATTGGAAGTCATTGCTGCCTTTATACAAAATATTGTGATTCTACTGAACTAGTTATATGTAAATAAACTAATTTATACCTAAATAATTAGTTAATTTTCAAACTGTTTCATTGAACTTTTCCTATTTTCCTATTGTATCACAAGGGTCAGATCAATTTGCTATTTTTTCTCTAATTTTTCTACCTTTCTTTTCTTTTTTTTTTTTTTTAATATTTGTTTTGAATTTTTACCCAATTTATCATGTACCTTTAAAGTATTTTAACATGCTTCAAATTAAGTTAATTGTAAAAATAAGGTTTAACAGTTTCAAAACAGTGTTTCTTTCTGTGTAGTATTTTCAAATTATATTTTAAGTCTCTTAGTGATAATGTCAGAGAATAATATTGAAACAAAGTTCTGTTGTAAGCGCTTCGATATAGTAACATTTTTGTTTTAAACTACAGTGACGGCCAGAATTGTGAACACTTTTAGAAATTTTATGTTTTTTAACTTTATATGTTTATAAAACATTTTATGTTTCATAAAATGCAATGTCGTATATATCATTTTAAAGAGAATTTAATACTGAATGCTATTCAAAACACAAAATTCAAATATTTGCAGTTGAAAAAGAGTTATGAAAGCAATATTATCGATATACATTAGATATTGATGATTGCAGTGAGTTATCAGTTCTTAGTAGGGTAGCCTTTATTTTTTATTACATCTTCACATCGATGTTTCATTGAGCTGATGAGAGTGTTAAACTCTTCCTTCATTATTACATGATTCCAGGAAACAATTGTAGCTTCAGTTAGTTCCCTTTTATTGGATGGAGCTTCGTTTGGACAAGAATTTTCAAACGGTGCTACCAGTTTTCGATAGGTTTGAGGTCAGGACAACAATTTAATGATCTTTGTGCAAAACCACTCTTTCAATAATTTTGCTGTGAGGCAGGAAGCAGAATTCTGCTGAAAAATAAATGAAGTATTGTTTGGAAAGAGACCCCTGATGGAAGGTAGAAGTTTGGGTTCCAGAATAGTGTGTGTGTGTGCTGCTGCTGCTGCTGCTGCTGTAAATTGAGACAAGGAATTCAATTTCTTAGTCCAACATCTGTTAATCTTCTGATTTTTATTGAACTGACAGAAACTCCAGCATCTTCAGATCATTTCTGATGGCTGTTGATGACATTATTCTACCTTGGAGATATAGCCCTCTTATTCTTCTATCATCAACAATTGTGGTGCACCTATTTTGGTATTTTCCTGGTGTATTTTTAATTGAATTCATCTCTTGATATCGTAAACAAAACATTCAAAATCCAGATATAGTCACTGAACCACCCACCTGTCTAGCAATTTCAGCATAAGAAAGACCACATTTTCATAACACACGAATCTGACATCTCTTTCTAGGTGTCCAATCTACTCTTTTATTTGATGTCATTGCTTCTTGACTAAATATTAAAATGTTGCTTCTTGACTGAATATTAAAATGAAAATTTACAATTCCTATTTGTAATTTGATTACCTTAGAAACTGTCTTCCTTCTTCAGAACAAAGCACAATAATGACTTGTTCCATATATAAACATGAAGTCAGTTTCTGCTAGCAGTGACTAACATTTGATTGGTTCCCAGAACAAGAAGGCCAGGAAAGTAAACATTACAACCCATTTCATAACTGTGTTTGTTTTTTTTTTTTTTTTTATTTTTAAAAACTTTTTTTTTTTTTTTTTTTGTATTGCAAATAATTGAACTTTGTTTTTTGTATTGAATTCAGTATTAAAATCTCTTTCAAGTGATATTTAGAACTTAGCATTTTGTCACAATTTTGACCACCACTGTATATGCAAACAAATTAAACTCATATATTTTGTTTTTCATCATTTTTTTTGAAAAATATTTCCTGTATGGCTGTCATTTTTATGTTTATTTTCACCTCTCATTATAGAATATTAGACGTCTGAAACCCAAGATTGTGCATTCTTTGGCAAATGCTGAGTTGTATTGCCTTGCCTTAGTCAACATCTATGCTGACCCCAACTATCACAACCTTGACCATCAAGGGATAGTACAAGTGCTTATGAGGAAAGGAATCCAGTTGGTAGAATCTAGAGAAGCACCACTTACAGAAACAACCCTGGTACAGACTGCACCAATCAGAATGGTACAGTTTGTCTCTTGATTTGCAATATTGTTTTCAATTTATTACTTAAATGAAACTTTTGATGAATAATATGACAAGTTGGAGAGGGGGGACTATACTTTTGATGTATTTGCATGTTTGCCAATTTTATTGTTTCTTTTCTAATCTTTTTTCAATATGTGTATCATTAAAAAAAGATTGAAATAAGAGAACTTAAAATATGATACTCATTTATTACTCTTGTGGGGCTGTGGAATAGCCTATTAGCCATGGTAATGAACTTCAAGAGCTGTGATGATTGTATCAAGTCTCGGCTTAAAGTTCCTGATTCCACTAAAAACTGTTGTGTAGAATGATAAGGAGTTGGCTGCTTGCTAAATGCATTTAAGTCCTTTCTTTGATTGCTGTATAAATTGGGAGAAACTTGGTTAAGTGTTATCCTTGGTTCAAAATTACAAGGATCATTACCAATAGTTATCATGTAATCTCTGAAGTAAGGAATTAAAATGCATGAAATATGTAAATACTTTTTGTTTATTTCGAAAATGTATTGGTAAAATGTATTTAAAGGTAAAATTCTAGGCTCTTGTTACTCATTAATTAGTAATATAAATTTTTGTGAATGTATGTATTAGTTTGTAAATAATTCAATTATCTTTCTCTCAAAAAGAAAATAAGACACAGGTTTAAAAATAAGAATATTAATACAAGTTTATTAACCATAACATGTTATCTTTATTCTCAAATTTGCTGTGTTTCTATAATTCAACATGTAAGTAAATTTTTGATGAGTATAAAATTTCCACCAAGTTAAAACTTCACAATAACAACAGAGATTGTAAAAGACTTATTGGATTATAAAATTAAATATGAAAACTTTCTGCGGGTAAAATAGGGGGAAAGCTCATATATTTCTAAAAATTGTGAATATATTTCTTATTGTGTGTCACTGTTATTTGTCATAGGTAGTAAATTCCTTGGAAATTCATTACCATATTTATTGAAAGATTCAAAAATAATTAATTTTATTTTACTCTAATATTGCCATATTATAGAAAGTTGTGATCCATGTGTCACTGTTATTTGTCATAGGTAGTAAATTCCTTGGAAATTCATTACCATATTTATTGAAAGATTTAAAAATAATTAATCTTATTTTACTCTAATATTGCCATATTATAGAAAGTATATGATCCATGTTCTTAACCCCCCCCCCCCCAAAAAAAAAAAAATGGTACTTTAAAAAAAAGGTAATTTTTTAATAATCAAACCATGTATGAAAAAATTCCCTGTTTAAGGTTTTCTTATATTGCTGTTATTTTAATCCATTAGATACTACTATAATATCTGAACAATATGTCTCCAGTGAGAATAAATCTCCTTTACTGTAATTTAAATTGAATTACCATATCAATTTTAAAAGAAAATCATTCCATACATTTTATTTTTCAATTAATATTATTCATATCTGTTTTCTATTATATTCAGAGAGTAAATTTGTATTTAAAACTTTTTTTTATTAGTTTCATCACTTTATTTGGGGAATTATCTTAAATTTTATTCAAAGTAACCTTTAATTTCTTTTTCATTCTTCAATTTTAATATCCATTTCAGGTCTCTTATCTGTAAAATTTTCATCAGGAAAAGGATATATATGTTCCTCAACTGTAATCAAGGTTCAGAAATATGAAACTTCTTAAATATCTGTCATATAAACTCCAGAACAAGGCTAATTCAAAGCACAACCTTTATAATAATAAACCTTTTTTAAATATAATATTTATTCACAAACAGAGACTAATTCTTTATAACAGAAATCTCATGAACATTGTTTGATTTTTTAAACTGTTGTAATTGTATGGATTTTGTTTTTCAGGCTGCTCATATGGCTGTTATTGATGGCATCATGTCTTTGTATATAAAAGAAGTGCTTATTCCTGAAAAAATTGTTGAAGTTGTAAAGTAAGTTGAATGAAATATTTTTCATATGAGAATTATAACATATTTTGTATCCTCTTTAATGTGTGATTATATTTTAAAATATTTTTTAAAACTTTTTTCTGAATTTCACTTAGTGTGTGTGTGTCATCAAATTTTCGATTGTTAATTTAACCAACTTCCTATCAAGCTAGAGCTTTGAAATTTTGGGAATCGTTCGTACTCGTCTAACAATGCAATATTTAGACGTTTGCGACAAGTTTTAACTAATATTTCAATAGTTTTAATAATTCAAAATATTCTTTCCTCTCGGCGCTTTTAAGATTGAGGAAAAAATTTCTCTCCCCCCTGGGAACACCGGGCACTCCCCACGCCGCATGGGGTATCGTTAAACTTTTGTACTCACAAAGGGGAGATACTATCTCCCCTCTACTATCTCCGAGATAGTAAGGGTTGCTGACTTTTAGTCAGTAATCATTCGCAAGAAAGAAAGATTCCAATATTTGGCGCTGTGTCTTATCACAATAATTTTTTCTGAGTTCTGGTTCCCATTTTTTTTTAATAGAATGATTTAAAAATTTTCAAATGCATCTTTTGATTTTATGAGTATTATGAATTTTTTAATACGCTCACAAATGTCTCGTTTTAAGTAAATTTTAAAGTTAAAAATAAGTAACAGTTATAACTAATATTTCAATAATTTTCTTTATTAAACTTTGCCACCATATAAAAACGTTGTTTTTAAAAATGTTGATTTTTATATCGAATTATTGAAAATAAAATGGATGTGAGAAAAAGGATTCCATTCATTTTTCTCTTGTTCTCTCTTACCATGAGCTATATTTTAGCTCTTGGAAGAATGTACAATATTTTTACAAAAATATGAAAATACTCATTATTTTTCTGTTTTATTTAATTTGTTTAAAGAAAATATTTAATCAATAATATGGTTTCTCTCTTCTTTTCATTTTTATACTCATGTATCATATTTACATGCAATTATTCTCATTACTTGTTGGCCAATAAACTTTCTACATTTTCCTTGCTAACATTGAAATTAAAATCTTCCCAGGTCTGAGATGAGTAAAACAGAATAGTCCCACTGTAGCTCATGCATGTCGTAAGAGGCAACTAAAATGGGTACCCAGCATTTGAGGGGAGGGGGGTATTGCCAGGCATCTGCAATGGGGATTATATCAGGGGCCTCAGGGACTTGCCTTCTTCAGGTAAGTACAGGCATCATGACCCTGAGGCACTCTACTAATCTTTTACTAATATTGTCTTGTTATCATAAAATATATTAGTTAAATTAATAGAAAGTATATGATCCATGTCTTAACTCTCCCCCCCCCTAAAAAAACACAGTCTCATTTATTTATGGGGTTTACTGTATTTTTACTTTCCTATGGGGTTTTCTGTATTTGGTAAACATGGATAACACATAACGGTTACCTTAGCGATCCTTCTTTATTTTCAACCTTCCTTCTTGTCAACCAATTTTTGTCTTTTTCAATTTTTTTTTACACGTCTAGACCATAGTTACATATTGTTTGGCACAGCTTAGCCACATCTGACTCTTGCATCAATAACCTTCACTTTCACTCACTCACCCAGGCCTAAGAAGTCCTGTCAGGTAGTGTCCACCTCCGTCTCTGTAATCTTTGGGCCTGGAGGGCTAATTACTAGCTAACTTCTGGCCAAATGGCTTGCTCAACACTGGACCCCCAGCTAACTTCCCAAGCGAAATTGGTGCTTTTTTATTTTCTCCAGAAGGATGAAGGGCTGAGTTGATCGATATCCTACTGCTCAAACCGAAGCCCACCAGGAATCAAACTTTTATTGGCAATGCTCGCATTCAGGCATATTAACCACTACATCACAGTGGCCACATGTTACTTGTAGTTGTTGAAAAAAAACACATATTTAAGAAATTTAATTAAAAGTGTCCTGGTGTTAGTGGATGTGTGAAAATTTCATTTAGAAAACACTCATATATGTGTGTGTGTGTAAATTTAATATAGAAATCTATTTAATATATATTTTTTCATTTTTAGGAAATTTTCTCATGTAGATATCAATAGTGAGATGCCATCAAATGCAGAAGAAGCAGCAGTTCTGTGGATTAATAAATGTTGTAAAGCTCTCGAACAGGAGATTAGATCCGACTGTACTGCTGAAGAAGTGAGTCATATTTATGTATCGATAATTATTTACTTGATTGGGTTTTGAAAAAAAAAAATTTGGTGCTATTTTTCTGAATAATATTATGTTTAATTTCATCAATATATTAGGAATATTTGAAGAAGCTAATTCTTGAATTATCCAATTAACTGAAATAACTTCCTTCATTTCTAAAAGGATTTAGTGACTTTTTGCTTTTTTATTCTTAGTAATTTTAAAATTCATTGTTTTCTTTCAGTGTGACAAATGTATCTTAAATCTTCCTCCTCAATATGCATCTATTACGAAAGAGATGTTATATATATATAAGTAATTATGCTTTTACACAAAAGTTTTAAATAAGAATTAATAAGTATTAAAATTTTGTAATCAAGAATACTAGTAAATACCATTTATAAATTAATACAATTAATTTATATTAAAAGGGGGGGAATTATATATTTTTATCAGTTACTGTAACGCTTATTGGAAAATATTGCTTCAATTATTATCGGATTAATGCATTTGAAATTTCATAACAGTTTTTTTTTTTTTTTTTTTTTTTGTAATTTATCTCTTTGAGATTGTTATAATAATTATCCTCTGTGAAACATATTTTGTTAGAAAATAATTGCTTTTTAGCTTTAGATTTTTAACTGATTCATATTTGATATTTTTCAATTTTTAACTGTTATGCACATAAAGTCTAAATACATTTGTTTTGTTATTATTTTTTTACTCATAGATTTTAATGTTAAAATTTTGAAATGTGAACAAATCTTTTGCAAAACCTTCATTGATGGTTCTTTAGATGACAAAATTTTCTGATGAAATTATGTAATAATACAATGGAAAATTGTAAAACTATTTATGTAACTTCATTAAATTTTTATTACTCTCTAATAAATATATTAAAAGGTGAGTGTAAAAAGATGTAAAAGCTATATTTTTGTTTTAAAAGTTTTTTTTTTATAAAAGTTGTAAATGTGATTTCTATTCTTTATGTATAAATTACTTAATATGTATATTACAGGATTTTTCTGATTTGTATAAAAAGTTATATTTATATAAAGGAGGGGGAGAGAAGAGTGTGTGTGAGAGAAATTATGTATTATGGTAAAGCTACATAAAATTAACTATTTTAAAATAATTTCATAAGACTATGAAAAAGTGATTAAAAGAGTAACTTTGAATTAATGCAGCTAATAAATCTTGAAATATCCAATGTTTCCAAAAGTTTGTATCATAAAAAAGGTGTATTAATCAAAATTGCACTGATCAAGGATTTCCTATGTAATGTTATTTCATTCTCGTTTTCCTGATTTTAATCTTCTTTACTCTGTGGATTCTAATTCATTTTCGTTAAAATTAACATTAGGTGACCAAATTACCAAAAATTCCTGTTTTGCAAGAAATCTCAGATGTAAGTGATGGTTGCTGTATTGCCGCTGTTATTAGTTATTATTGTCCTTCATATTTTAAATGGCAAGGTAAATATATCTTTTTTTTTCCAGTTATTAAAGAATCTATATTGTTTTAAAAATCTATATATGAATCTATATTGTTTTTTTGTTGAATCTTCCCATTTTAAAAATTTGTTTCAATGCTAAGCAGAATGGCTAAATATATTAAACATTAGCTTTTACCAAACATTTGGTATTATTTTTATAAGTTCTTTTTATATATGTTAGTGTGTGATTCAGTCATTTTTAAATATATTATGCTTGCAGATTTTTCTCATGAGAAAATAAAGGAATAATAGTATTAAAAATATTTGTTTTAAAAAAAGCTATAGATTTTCCTACGATTAATTTTTCATTAATTCTGTCCTTTTTTTTTTAATATGAAATATTTTATGTTTTATTTATTAAAATTTTGTTTTAATATATTATATAAATATTATATTTTTATAATACTCATGCTGTTGTAACTGACTGCATGAGTTTTGGCTCTTTTCCCTAAATCAGTGAGTGGCCTTCATTGAAAAAGCTCATTTGAATACATATTTATCTTATTCTCAATTTTTCTAATGCATGTTTTTGATTTTTTTCGACTATAGACAATATTTAAATGTGTATGTATGTTTATAACCTTAATATTATATATATTTTTTGAATTTGTGCTAACAGAAAAATATCCATATGTGGAAGAAAGTATTAGATTATTAGTTTTATTTATTTTAAATGCTACAAAACTTTTTAACTATCATTTACATAATAAATATTTGAAGTTTTTATATCATCAAAATTGTACCTGTTTTCATACTAGTAATTTCCTATAGCTAGATATTGTTTTCTAAGAATTTTATTACAGATTTTTGAAATCTTGGGTGGGGGGGGGGGTATTATTATTATTATGACATTTTCTCAAGATAAGAAGAAAAAAAAATTTAATGCATATTAGATTCCATGATGTTCTTATTAAATTTAACAGCATTCATACTATTCATCTGCTCATTTTTCTCCTTTCTAACTGTTGGTTTAAAAATAGAAAAACTTGAAAAAAATGGATCAGTTAATGAAAGTTTTCTGTGATAGATTACATAATGCTTTTGTAGCATTTTTAGAGTAATCCGTGAGATCTGCTAAAAGCACCTTTTCCATAAAATAAAGTTATAATGGTAATAAAAGGCTATATTTATGCAAGTTATTGTATAACTGACATATTTGAAATGCTCTGCTTTAGTATGAAGATTTATTGGTTATAGGCATTTAAAATGTGCACAAGTATTCAATTAATACCAAATTTTTTTTACTGAATAAAACTTTTAAATAAATAAGGTTTAAAATCATAAAAAATATTTAGATTGTTGTCTTTGCAGGAAAAAAAAAACTTTTTGATACTTCTAGTGTTATATGTATCATTACAGACAAAATGATATATATTTCTATTGCTATTGGTTTTTAAATAAAGCACATATACTTTTTTTTTTCACTCTAAGTTGAATCTGTGTGTATAAAATCATTGATTGTTAGTGTATGAATTGTATCTAAATATTGTATTAAGATGAAGATAAAATTCAATATATTTCTTACGTAACACAATTACTTTATTATGTGTTTTCTCAAAAATTCATTTCCCCCATTATTTTTGAAGTATCATTTTTTTTTTAATAATTTAATTAAATAATGAATATTTATTTGGGGAAATAAATAAAAAATGTTTAAATGTATACATTATGCTTTGCAAAAAAAGTGTAAAATTGTTTTGTTCATTGCCAGTGTACAGATTTTACCTTTTTAAAACATGTAAGTTTTTATTATCACTTAATATTATTGTTTATTACTAGAATATTAATCATCATTTGCTCTTTTTCAGATATTTGTTGGAATAACCCTATCAGTCTTGGTGACAGCATCTACAATTTGCAGCTCATAAAAAAATTTTGTTCAGAGTGCTTACCTAGAGAAATAAACTTTTTCACTTTAGAAGATTTATTATATTTACATCCTTCTATTAAAGAGAATGTTTTAGCCTTTATAGCAGATCTATTATACATGTTTGTAATTTATAGAGCAGCTTGTGTTACCCAAAGGAAGAAATCTGTGGTTCATGAATCTAGTCACATACCTTTAGAAAGTGAGTAATGCTCTTTAAAAATTGTTCATTCCACTGTAGTTTAGTTCATTAGTATTAATGTAAAATTGTTTTTTGAATGCATTTAAGCCTTATTTTACTCTGATTCATTTTGTGGGGATATTTCTTAAAATGAGTTTGAAATATTTTTAAATTTACACAGTTTAATGTTTTAATTTTCTCTTAAAAATGATTTGATATTGACTTTATTTAAAATGCATTCTTATAGAATTTTAGGTTATTATAAGAGCAGATTTTTTCAAAAAGTTGGCTCTGGGTGTTTGTATTTATTATTGAGCTTATTTAAAACTTAGATATATTTATTATAAGAAATTGAATGCTTATTTGTGTGGAATTTATATGCTTGGTATCAGCAATACTCTTTGTAGTCCAATACCAATTGAAATATTTTCAATGTGTCATTCTAAGAAATCAAATTTTTAACACTTGTAAATTGTTTGAAAATGCTTATAGCAGTAATTTTTTTTTTAAAAAAATTTTTTTTCCCTATGTTATAGATTCAAAATCTTTAGGCAGCTTTCAAAGTCATAAAAATCCTGCTCTTTGTAGTCCAATACCAAATTTGAGGTCTGAGTCATATGGAGGATCTACTACAAGCTTGCCAGATATTAGGCCTGGGTATGAAATTACAGATATATCAATCTTTTATTCTGATAAACAAATTTAATTGTGATATGAAAATACATAATTGAACATAATTTGAATCTACCCAAATAAACAATATTTTTAGCTCCAATTGGAAGGTGAACAATATGTACATTAGGTGTAATCAAATAGTTAAATAAGGTTATAATCATTTTCTAGTTTTAATGAAATTATTCAATTTCTACATTAATAGTTTAATTCTGTAAATTCATTGTTATTTAAACTGTTTCAAATATTAATATTTTTATTTTAATGAATACAGAAGCCGTGCAAAGATGTCTGGAAGTAAAGAAAAATTATGTGAGAAAGTACTTATGAAAAAATCAAATTTTTCTAGTGGTTAGTATTATGTTCTTTTAGTTTTCAAAAGTTCAATTTTTTCTTTCCATTTTTTAAAAATATTATAAATTTGTGATTTTTAGTTATTTTAGATATTTTTTTTGTGATTGTGTTTCATATTCCTTATAATTGTTTATTTATTCAGTTTTCCTCAATCAGTATTACTTTTTTTTTTTCAGAGGATATGGCCACAAATGAACTGCAGAGGACAAGTTCAGTTGGTATGGTTAATGGATGGAAAACAACTACCTTACCTCATGTCAGTTCAACAGATTCAATGGGTAGCTGTACTAGGTAGTTATTTTTAAAATATTTACACCTTTTGACATTTTAGATACTTATAAAGCTTATATGAATATGAAAATATCTCAGTATGGATAATTTAACTTGGCATGTTTCTCTCTTTCTTTCTATTTTCATTATTTCATAAGTAATAAATATTATTGATGAAGATCACCTGTCCTTATGGATTCCAGTTCTTATTCACCTGTTAAAGTAATTTCTGAATATATGAAACTTTTTCTTTGTTAAGTTAAAAAAATAAAAATCATTGCCAATTTTTCAATTGGAAAACTAACAGACCATTAAAATTTTGATGTAATTCAATTATTACTTATATGTTTTTTTAAATGTAATTACCTTCAGTGATTTCATAATTTTTTTTTTTATTTAGGAATATAAGTACAGAGATGCCAAGGCTTCCAGCTGAAGGTGAAAGTGCTAGCAGCCATCAGTCTCAACCTTCAGTTTGTAGTGCTGATGATAACGGCTTACCCAAAAATCTTACACACCCTTCAAGAGCATCTTTATGTTCTCAAGGATCACCGCAAAGGGAATTGATGAATTTTGGACTTCGAAAATTCAGTGAGAGTTATTTACATGGGCTCCGCTCTACTGGTGATGGACATGTTCTAAATGGTGTCCATGAACAACGAAGAGGGCGCAAAAATCTAGAGGAATATTATAATCAACTTGCTGGTATGGATGGACCTATGAGATCCATCTCAGCCTCTAATATCATTGAGGGTAACAGAAGAAAATGTTCTTCAAATAGTCATGGTGCTGATAGTGTTCCTGAATCATCTAGTTCACAAAGCTCAGGGATTTGCTTAAGTGATGTCGATATAAAAAATACTTTTTCAACTACAAGTTTTGCACAGTTATCAAAAGTAAGGGACTCTAGTAGTAATTCCATTAACATTGTATACATGCCTCATGAGAGGGAATTGACCGAAAAAGAAAATCTGACTTCCAAAGCGTCCAATACTGGTGTTAAGAAAGTCGAAGGGGAAGGAAAGAAAACAACTTTTGCAGCTTTACCAAATACAACAACATGGCAACAACAGCATGCAGTTCATTCTAATATTCCTCAAACAGATTCTGGACATGAAACACCTACAGAGCCAGTAGATAATGTGCTCAATGCTCAGTTATGTAATATCAAAATGAAACTTGAAGACAAAAAGAGGAAGATAGAACTGAAGAAAAAGCGAATGGAAATGCTTTGGAAAAAACAGAGACAAAAACTGGGCAAGGCAGCCTTCCTCCAAGCAGTCAGCAAAGGTTCCAGTAATGATGCTGGAACTCCAGACAGTGGAACAGGTAAAGAAGTTGCTGAAGCAGAGATTGTAGTTCGAGAAACTGCACTTCCATCTTGCAATTCTCCATCTATGGTGAAGCGCATGTCAATGCAAGAAATAGCTGCAGATTTAGACAATGTTCAAAAGAAATGGCTAAACCTGGACATATCAGATCAAATCTTGCTTCAGGATGATGCTGCAGAGCCCAGTGTTGATGTTGACAATGAAACCATGAATATTGATCTTCAGACATCCATTGAACACCTCAATACTAGTCTCACTGATCTGCAACTAGATATATCACGGATATCTCTTCAACAAGAGCAAGTTGAGAATCTTATGAAGGACAGTATTGATGATTGCTCTCATTTTTTTCTCCATGATCCATCAATTGGTGATAAAGGTCTTGAATCTTTATCAAGACCTTCTATGAACTGGCACTTTGATGAATCTGCTATGTCTGTGAAACAAGGTCTTTCTTCTCCTCATGTTGATGGACGTAACTTGTTGCACAAACAGCAATCAGATTATGATTTACCATTTACTTCTTTGTCTCAAACTTTCACTCCTGTGAAAGCAGTACCTAAGGAGGAACTCTATTCCAAAGTTATGAAGCCTGACAAACTTCAGAGACAGGTTGCAACCAAGACAACTGCTGCTTCTTTCAGTAGACCTACAGAAACTCTTGCTGCCATATCAAATGCTGATCCACGTAAAAAACCTGTGAAATCCAAAGCAGCGACTGAGATTCATGTTGTATTACCTCAAGTGCCAGATAATAAACCAAATGATTTTGGTTCAAAGAAGAGAGTAAATGATGATAAGCAAGGATTTTATATTCCCATCGAAAAAGAAAGTAGAAAGCCTAAGCCTAGACAACAGAAGAATCTTAAAGCTGGTGATAATGCTCCTGTGCCAAATTCAGTATCTATTAAAAATGTGCCAACAAAGATTAAGGAAGACTCCAATTCTCTTGGATTTGTTATAGGTGCTGATTTGGTGCATCCTGATCCAGTAAGTATTCATTTAATGAGATTTACTTTAAAATATGTCACTCTCTTCTCGGCTTTTTATAAACTCTTTGATGTAGGAAATGTTTTGTATAATTTATTTTAGGAAGTTGTTTTGTTTAAATCTTGAAAATGAGCCAATTTCTTCAAAAGTTTTCAAATTTAAGCAAATGCTAGAAATTGTTATTTGAACTAAATTTACCTATGAAAATTTAGGTCTATTAATGGAAAACAAATTAAGAAATCAAATTTGCCAATAGAATCAATTATTTGGGGGCGGAGGGGGATTTATTAAGAATTGTTCCATATAAAGAATCAGAACAAATAAATATGAATAGAATATATATAAATAACAGACGCAATAGAAGGTGTATTTTTTTTTAAAGAAGGGTTAATTATTATTAAGCTTAAATTGGGAGGATATATGTTGTTGGGATTTTATTATATATTTCTAAGACTAAAATGGAAATTGAAATAATCAACGAAAAAAGTGTATGAACATGAAGAAACAAATCAAATTTTTAGTATCTTATTCTTTGGCACATGTGATAATTAGTGATACATTAAGGTGTATGTACACTTATAAGCTACTTGTTGAATGACATCAAGGCAATCTAAAGTACAGATTCCCTTTGTGCATTTGAAAAAAGGGATAGGAGACTGGTCTTGATGAGTGCTCAGCTTGTGGCTTAGAAGATGTACATTTACAAATGATTCATCTTACAAATGTATATGTACCTTAACATTTGAGCTTAGAATAAGTAATTGAATAAAATTAGATTTGAAAATAGTATAAGTAATGTGGAAAAACATTGTAAATTAACAGACCCAAAGTAATTCAGAAGAATATGAACACATTTCATTCTCAGATAGTTTTAGTCAATATGTAGCGTAATGTAATGTAATGTATTTTTTTTTGGTACATTTATCCTTTTTTAATTTCATCTGTTTTTATTTGTATTTAAACATTTTGAAAGATATTGCAGTGTAATTTCAAGTACTAGTATATTTTTAAAATTTTAATTAAATAATATTAAATTCAAAATCTTTGCTTTGATTAAACTTAAGTATTAAAACTATTTAACTTCCAATTAGTGTTACAAATATTCAGTTAATGATATTATTTATTCATTTGAACATAGTTATATTTTGTTTGTAATGTTATGATTTACTAATTTCGATTATTCAAATGCATTTACTTCCTTTAAACAAAAAAAAAATGCATATTTTGTTGAAACAATAGAATAAAAATAAATTATTTCCCTGTGGTGGTATATTTTCAAACACTTTTTGTTTCTTAGAAATTATTAAGAGTTTCATTTTTAAAAGTATGAGTAAAATCCGTTGTTTATATAATTATTAATATTAGTAATATTTATTAAAATATTATGTTTTCATTACATATTTAATAATATATAAATAATATATGTTTTTAATGATGCTTTTAATAGTATATTTACAATCATACTGTTGCTTTTATTTGCATTTTTTTTTTCTTTTAGTAAAAAAAATATGAATGTTGAGGATAAAGAGTACCCTTTCTTTTAAAAATAGTAATCAGTAATATCTCAAAAAGTAATAAAGCTTTTTATTGAAAAATATTCCATTACAAGCAAGCTGTAAATAAAAATGAAACACACACAAACATAAATACCCTTTATGTTGCTCCCCTGAAAAATTCCAAGAATGGCCATATTACAGTGCTCCTTACTTCTGGCATACATATATAGTTTCATTCAAATGCAGCATTTTGTTATACTGAACAAATCTTTTCTCTTCAGTATAAAATCATATCTCTCATAAAATAATAATTTATACATTACACATCTTAAATGACTACTTTTTTTTTATGTATTTGTGCACATATGTGTGATAACTTTTTTAAAAAATTATTTTATTATAAGTAGTGTAAATAATTGTAACTGTAAATTTGAAAGATATAGGAGAGTCTGCAAAATAATAGAAGTTGAATAATGTGTTTATATTCCTTTAGTTTTTTTTATGATATGTACATACTGCCTTTGACAATAAATATATACCTCATCCATATTTATGCACACATATTTTGTTCATGATTGCTTATTGGTGTAATTTTTATCATATGCCAATCAAAAACAAATTAACTTCTTAATTTGTATCAAAATTAATAGGATTAAGTTATAAAAAGAATAATTTTTTTCTGTGTTAAATACAGGCCTTTTAAAATTAAAAAAAAAAAAAAAAAAAAATCTCAATCTCAAAAGGAAACATATTTTCAAGTTTTTTTTTAATAGTTCTGAAAATTAAATAAGCCTGTAGTCTAAATTATAAGGCCTCTTCTAAATTTATGAGTGTCTCCAATTGTGAATAGGGTTCTTCCATGTGCAGTGTATTTATTAACGAGATAAGTATTGCAAGAAATGAGTTTCAAAAAGGCAAATATCTTTACTTATGTGTACACAGAACATTTAAATTATACAAGTATTTAGCTTAACTTCTCTAAGCTTAGTATTTGCTAAATAATCTTTTTTTTATGGTAAAATCTACATTAACCCCTTCTGGGGTGGCTATCACATGTATGATACAAATGAAATTTGCCCTTGATAGACAGGTGATGCTTAGGTGATACAGAAAAAATTTCTATCCTGAGGATGACTACAACAAATTTGATATGCTTCTGTGGAACAAAATTCAAATATTTTTAAGTTCAATATATAGTGCACTAAATTTATCTTAGGATATTATTTAGACATTTGTCTTTAATCTTAGCAGTTTGCACCCAATTCCTAGTGGTTAAACTGAGAAAAAATAGCCATAAATGTTTCCAAGACAGAAGCCATCTTTTCCAAAAATCATAGAAAATTATACCTGCCATCTATCTTGGGGGGGGGGGGGGACTTCTCTAATCCTGGAGTACCAAATACCTAGGTGTAACATTAGATAAAGAGCTTATTTCTAAATAACGCATCACAGTAATCAAACTGCGGTTCAAAGCTGTTACATATGATTTATATCTCCTTACCTCATGTAAATCTACCTTAAGTGAAAATAAACTGCTTATCTATGCTCTGATTATACACGACTAACCCTGACCTACACTTGTCCAATTTTATCTTTGAGCACTGATAAATCTACTAGAGAATCACAGAATAGCATGCTAAGGTAAATTTTTATTGTGCACTGGTACATGTATAACAGTTATGTCAGAAAATCCATTAAATACCCAACCATCCCCTTAAAAGCTTTATTAAAAAATTATCCATTAAATTCTTCAACAAAATAGACAATTCTACTAACAGAACCCTGCAAAATATTGAAAAATATAACCCCTCTACAGAAATAATCCTCAGCTAACTGCACAAGCCCCAAGAAATTCTACTTGACTAAATTTAAATTTTGAAATCAAATTTTTTTCTAATCAATACTCTATTTAAAAATTCTCATCAGCACTACCCCTAATGATAGGAATGTACTCCTGTCGGCTAATGAGAAAGCATGCTCTTGGTTTAACTGAAGCAAGCATTCTATCTTACCCAGATTTCTCCATAAAATTCATCTTGCACCTGATTGAACAATCAATACTAGTTACCTCCCCCCCAACCTCCACTGCAATAGCTGCTTATAATAATCTGATATACTTTTATTAATTCTGCAAGTTTTCAACCCTTATCCATAAATATCTTTTAAAAATAGGAGAAAAGGTAGCTATTCACTACTCCTTTCAAAAATATTTTTTGAAAGATTTAAAAATTTCCAGTACTAAGTCAACAAAGTATTGCTTCATAACTTCTGAATACAAAACTCAGAAACTTCTTAAAGTTCGTTAAATCTTGAGTAATTTCTTAACTTTAAGGCATTACTCATCTTAACTTTTTTAAAAATATTTCTTGTAATTTTAATGATCAAACTTTTAATCCTGGGTAAGTGTAGACTCCAAAGTTTAGTTCGCCCAATAATTTCTTCTAGCCAGTTTGAGTTTAAAAACCTAAAAGGGTTAAGAACCCTGAGAAAGCCTTTTCCACTACAGCCAAGAAGAGGCTAATGTTTCTAAACATCTCTGCAACTCTTTAAATTTACTACTATGTGCTTTTCACGATAATTTCTTATGCTTTAGGCACATGTTTTTCTTTGGATTCTTTATAGAGACAGGTTTGGATTCTTTGTGAAGCTTTTTTACATTTTTAATATTAGTCAACTTTCACCTGCTATTTTATCTCTATAAAACCAAAATAAAAAGAATTCAAATGATGAAACTCAGTCATAAAAGGTGTAAGTACATTGTCCATTTAAATTTTAAAAATTTAGTAAATTGCATGTAAAATTAATTTTCGTTAATTTTTTTTTTGTGGAATTAAGATGCTGAAGTGAACAAAAATGCTGCATCATTTTAACTTAGTGGGGTAGAAAGAAGCGTCATTTTTCTGATCATGTGTGTGAGAGATAGACACTGTTGTGAAGGGGTTAAGCCATCAAAGATCTGGACCTTAAATAAGCATTGTTTATCTTTGCTGTTCATGATAGTACCTTTTATATTCAATATTTTTCTATTTTCTTTAATTTTTTTAAAAAGTAACTTAAATACACTGTTTTTGTGACTGATGTAATTAATATAAGAATTGTGCAACTTCTGCTTGATAAACCTATTACTGTTTTGTTTGTGAATGGTGTTTTTTAGTACTTCTTTTATGAAACCTTTATTGTTTGTTATATATCTATTATTTACATTGCTTTTCATTAGAATGCAGAAACAGAGATGGCCCGTAAGAAAGAAATGATAATGAATTTGTCTATACAAAGGAAGGCTGAATATGAACGCAAAAGAGCCCAAAAGGAAAAGGAATATGCAAAAATTAAAGAAGAAGAACAGTATGTCTTTTGTATATTTGTTCCTATTTTGTTCTCTTTCTTGCGAAGCATGCTTGGCTTAAAAACTTATCATTATTAACTTGCATTAATAGCATTCATAATTCTCTAATTTCTGCTTACCTAATTTCTGACTATTCTGTTTTTTTTTTTAATGTAGCAGAAAATGTGAAAATCATTTTTAAAAAGTATGTAAGTAAAGGCAATGTTTGATACTCAAAATGAATTTAATCGTATTCTGTGTAAAAAATACTCATTATTTGAAAAACAATGATATAAAATGTGATTACTTCAAATCGTATTATATAGAATATTCATCAAAACAAATTTTCAATCTAGGTGAAAAATCTTTATAATTGTTTGCTCTCAAAAACTTGCTTCCTTAATTATAGAAATTTTGTTACCTTTTGGAAAAATCCAGATTGTGAAACTTCCTGTTATGTGAAAAATGCCAAGAATTTCAAAAAAACTTTGAATTGCATAATCAGCTTGATTTCTATGTTTTCATTTTATTTTGTATATTGCATTTACAATTTAGTGATTTCATTAGGTTCTCAATTGAAGCTTGGATGTTCTGTTGTCGATATTCATGGAATTCAATTCTTTTACTAATTTAAATTTTAAGAATCATTTTTGTATTTTTTAAACTACCTCTTACTTTCAAATTTATTTTATAGTTACAGGTTTTAAGAATTAATATTATACATTTGAATAAAAATATCTAGACCTTTAAATTAATGTATGACTATTATGAATTATGTCTCTTTTTATTGTTTCTCAATTAAAAATGAATTTTAAAAGTACATTACTTTCTTTTGCAAATGGACAGTTATATTCAAAAGGTGTTATATGCATAATTATAGTGTTTGTATCAGATTAAATATATTCATTTCATTAATTTCTTTGGTGCTATTCAAAATAACTTCCCATCTAAACAAAGTAAAAATATAGTTATGGATTTATAAAAAAAGAAATCCTATCATATTTACAAGCTGCTTATCTAGCTATTTAAATTGGTTATTATTTCCTTTATTTTTTTAAACTGGCTTGAAAAATTTGGACTCATGTGAAATATATGGGTCCTTGCGCTTGCACTGTGCACACTTTACACTCATCTTTAGTTCGAAAAGCTTATCCAAATGGTTAAATTTAAAGGAGGAAACAGGAGGAACTTGAAAGGAAGCGAGAAGAAGAAAAAAGGAGGAGAGAAATGATTCTAGAACAGTATAGACAACGGAAGTTGCAGGAGGAGCTTGAGAAAGAAGGAGCTTTGCTTCCCAAAGAGACTATTGGGAGGTTTACCTCTAAGTCTAGATCAAGGTATGTGATTACTTCTGTGACATGCCCTGCTTGACCTTGGAGTGTGCAAAATGAAACAGCCTGTTTAAATTTTGAATTATATATTGTATGTGATGTAATGTTGTTTTATTTTATTCTTTTTTTACTTTCTCTGGGGCAGTAAAAAGAAATTTTTAATTGAAATGAAGTAGAACCTTGCTAATTTGCCTTAATGCACAGATTGAGTTGAGAACAGTTATCAAAATATCAGTGACTAATTAAGCGGATTATGGATCAGAAATCAATTGTTTTTTCCCCCCTTTTATTTTTTTACAAAGCAAAAATAACTGTCTCCCTAATTTTATTTTGAAAACATTTGTTGATTTTGGTGTTTGATTATATTGTATTTAATTAAAATGTTGCTTGAATGCTCTGAGATATGATTTGAGGAGGGGGGGGGGCTTTTATACCTACCTAAGATAGGGGCTTTTATACCTATCAAAAGTATAAAAATATGTCGGTGTTAGTAGATATTTCTACATATTTAACTCAATTTAAAATGATTAAAGTGTATATTTTAGCTAAAACAGCTACTTGGTTGCAAAAAAAAAAAGTATTAAAAGTTTATATGTCTAAATTAGTGTAAAGTTGTTCAAAGGCAAAGCTGAAATTCTGTGTGTTTACTTGATTTTTCAAACATAACTTGAAACTTCTCCCCTTCTTTTTTATTATTTTGGAGTAAGAAAAAGTAATATTCTGAAACAGTGAGTGAGTAAAAATTCAGTTTGTTGAATTCTATTTTTCTTTAGAGTCTGAAGAAGGCGGATATAATTTAAAAAGTATTCTTACTTCTTAATCTAGTCTCAAAAACAATTAAATTAATAATTGAACTTGTATGGAATAAAATTGCTGTTATATCATTTTTATAATATCTTTAATAACACTAAAATATTTTAGGAATCTGAATTAAACTTAATGTGATAAATTTCTAATGGGTTGAAATGTAACGCTTTTGTTTAGTACATGTTTATACTTTTCAATTTTTTTGTTGTTAGTTTTAAGATTATGGAAAATAAGATAAAGATCAATGCAACTTAGTAAATTATTTTAATAACATTTATAATTGAAATAAGTCCGGAAAATCACAATTTTGTGTAGCATTAAGTTTCTTAAGCATATTTTAAGAAAAAGAAAATATATGCACATTGTATGTGTATTAAAATTCACTATATCTATCTTTTCATGTTTGTTATATTAAGATGTTGATGTCCACATATACATTTTATACATATAAAATGTGTGAATCATTCTGTATTTTATGAACTTTAAAAATCATTTGGTTCTTATATTAATTCAAAAACAATTTTTTTTTTCTCATCCAGAATTATTTGTCACTTTTCTTAAATTAGAAATCAGGAAAAAAAGTACTGGAAATCTTAAAATATTTTTTACATTGGATTTTTTTTTTTTTAAGTTTTAACTTTATGTACATTGTTTATATGTGTACCTAGTCTTAGACTTTTAATTACTGTTAAAATTTTATCGTTGAAGAACTTATTTTTTGCTTTTACTTCATTTAAAAAAAATGTTCTAGTATGTGCATTTCAATTATGTTTATCAAAGATATTTTTCAAATATGAAAATAAACCCTTTAAAATGAATGTTACCTTTAAGTGATGTCTTTCACTGCCATTTATGCAACCTTTCTTTTATCTGTATCGTGTATTTGTTGTAAATCAATGTCTTGTTTCCTATTGTGTGCTATATTTGTATCTTGTTATTGTGAACTTATTTAGAATAACAGTCATGCCTAACTCTCTTTGTGATTGCTGACTGAAATTTGCTTGACATTTGCATGTAACTTGTTGCTAAGAGTTTTCTGCATTAACCTGATCTGCATGTTTCTATCAAATTCTAAACCTTTGATGCATGACCTTGTGTCAAACTACATCTTTTTTCCTCTGATTTATGTATTGAGTTGTAATGGAAATATTTAATTAAATTTACTTTATAATTAGTCAGCGATTATATACTGTGAAAAAGGCAAAATGTAAATAATTTTTTTTTAAAGATTTCTTGTTAAAAAAGAGGAATAAAAAAAAGTAATAAAGTCAATTTATATTGAAAAAATTTATGCTTAGTTTTAATACTGCAAATGTGTGTGACTTCTGCATTATACCATTTCATATTTTACATTATAGAATTATATGTATATTATAAATTTCTGTTTTATTTTTTCCTTCTGCTTTTCAAGTACATAAATAATTCTAATCAAAAGCCTGAACTATTTATTTATAAAGATTTGAAATGTGAGCAAGATTTTTAAAAAATTAATAATTTTAAATGTCTAAAATTAGAAATAATGCCAATCAGATTTTGCAATAACAGGAAATACACCCAATTCTGTATTTACACGAACATTTTTTTGCATTAGTTTTTTTATTTAGAACAATCAATCAAAATTTTGAAAGCAGTTTTTTTCCTGTGTCGTATACTTCCAAATTCATTTAACATAATTTATTGGTTATGTAACTTTTGATTAACACTTAATTGCTATTAATTTTTTTTTTCCCTCAGAGAATTCCCTAATTATAACTTTAATATATATATATAGAAATGTTTTCTCTGAAATCTGCTCTTTTCGTGAAAGTTTCAGTTGAAAAGTAAATTTTTGATGGGAATAAAAACTAAAAAAAAAAATGGGTTTTTTATACATTTATTAATTTTTCTGTAAGTCTATCAATGATAATCAGTGTCAACAACCAATATATTTTAGTACTAAAATTTCATTTTCATTAGATTTTTATCAATTATTAGCCTTGTTTATACCACCATTAAGTGTTGCCCCTTTTAATTTCTTTGTTTGTGTTCATTAAAATGCTTAGAAAATTAATATTTCACATATCATTGAAAATAATCATATAAATTCCTGTTTCAATGTATGGATTATTTTGTGAATTAATTCATAAATTTTACTAATACTACATGTGTAATATTTATGAAGTAAAATGTATAGCACATAAAAATTATACTATTGTAACATGAATTTTAATATGCTTTTAGTTGAACCCACTCTTTGTTAGAGGGTGCTGCTAGTACTGATTTAGTCAGAGATCTTCAAGGCATGAGAGTGTTCACATGTATATGTTTTTCTGTTAAATATTTTTGTTGATAAATTAATTATGGATTAGTTATGACTATTCGACTTCAATATAGAATTACTAAACACATGACACTGAACCACCAATTTGAATATGGACGATCCAAAACAGCTTTATTGTATAATTTTTACTGAATTTAGGAGTCAAAAACACTCAACTATATTTTCCATAGACATGGGCCATTTTTTTAAACTTATTTTCTTGTAATTCATTTTGGGAATGTATCTATTGTGTATAAACAGAATTGGTTGTATATAATGTATAAGCATCACAGCGATAAATCCATGATGATTAAGTACTGTTTTTATACAATCCATTGTTTTTACAGATAGTAATGAATTATATATATGATCCACATGAAATGACATAATGCATTATATTTAACAAAACTTTTATAAAAATTGGAAAAAAAAATTCTCATAATGATTTTGAAGCAAATTTTGGTGAATTATTATACATATTTACCTACAGTGTCAATCCAGTAAAGAGGAGAGATAACAGACTTAGTACTATCTTTACAAAACCAACAGTGGAGCTTAGGAATCAGTGTACTTCTTTGAAGCAATCCAGGTAGTACAGTTATGCATGACTGTTGTTCATCTAATCTTTAGGAATTTTTTTAAATGTTTATGAAGAAAATTTATTTTTCCATGTGTTGTTTGTTTATTTTTTTTTTTCAATTCTGTTACATTAATGTTCAAAATCAAAATATCTTGCCCTAAAGTGTATAATTATGTTAACCATGCTGTATTTTTAAAGTGACATGCCTGACTGATGCATTCATTATTATTATTATTCCTTGAATATTTTTAGTTTGCAGTATCATTTCCACCTCTCTTTTAGTGGGACTAATGTATTATGACAATAATCACAAGACATAGTTATTTTAAGATAGACATCAATATTTTAGAAAATATATATGTCTATCTTAGAGAAAAAAGCCTTTACATTTTAAGAAAATTGTTTGAAAAATTACTTTCGTATCTAGCTAAGTTTTTAAATTTGTTATCTATCTGAATTCTAAAGCACCTAACAAAGTAACAACATGAAATTTAACCTGGTGAAAGATTTTGATAAATTTTAATTTCTAAATTTATAGCATGAAGTTTTGTGGTTCCATTTCCCCCCCCCCCTTTTCATTTACTTATCTTTACGTTATGTTTTTATTCATACTTCCATGCATATATCAATGACTTTGAATGATACAATATTTAGAGTACGTATTTTTAAACATTTGTAATAAGATAGTTCTCTCACTTTCAACTTTTTTTTAAATAATTTAGGAAAGAAGCGAAACCAAGGCCTAAGTCTGCATATGTACATATGAATAGTGATTTATCATCCTTATTGGCTTTGGATAGCAATGCTGCTAATAAAAGAAATTCACAAATTCTGACAGGTAAATTTTTTTATAATTGGTTTTTCAATGCTTTGAAGTCAGTTTTGCATATATTTACTTGATTATTGATGTATGCGATTTGTACTGGTTCGAACCCACTCTTTGATAGAGGGTGCTGTTTGTACTGACTTTGGAAAGAGATTTTCCAGACACAAGAGTGCCCAGATGTGTACATTTTTCCATAAATATTTGTGATGATTAAATTAGTTATAGATTAATTACAACTATTTGACTGCAATGGAAAATTAGTAAACTCATGACGTGCTGAACCACCAATGCAATTGACGGAACCGAAAACATGTACTAATAGACAATTTATTTTAAAGTCTATAAACTTTTTTTTAAAGCAAAAATAAATTTTTACATTTGATAATAATTAAATGAATTATTCAATTCAAAATTATTTCTTGCTATCACATATAAACTTGATAATTTAAAGTAATAATACTCAAGCTGTAGTTATAATCAATCATGTATCGATAGATGTTTATCAATAATTTAAAATATGAACATAAATTTTTCCCTTCAAGAGACAAATGAGTTCTATAAAATTCTCTTAAAGCTTAGGTGACAATTTTGTTAACAAATTTACTCTTTTAAAAAATTTTATTGTATTGAAAAGAGTACATTGGGGGTGTAAATAACTTTATAATACATTAAAAATATGACCGATTTTATTGTAAAACTATTGGCAAGTATTATATAAAATGTTTCAGGATTGCAATTATTCTTGTTACTAGGAAATCAGAATTGTGATATCAAATTTTCTTATACTCTAGTGTGTTTTAATTCAACAAATAAGCACATTCAGAAATTTTAGCGAAGTAGGTGCAGTGTTAATTATTTTCTAAAGATATCTTATAATAAATTTATAATGCAGATTTTAATCTAAATAATTTATTTCTTGTATTCTAGATAATGATAACTTAAAGTAAGAAATTAAAGTTAAAAGATTCGATAGTTTGATTAGATTGCTAAAGAGCTGCTATAGCATGTCTTCTGTTTCATTTAAGCTATTATAACCATTTTCAAAAATGCTTGCATAGACAGAATTAATTTTTCTCCCCCAGGTTAAATAAAGCAGGAAAGATTTGGCTTTTAAAACATAAAGCAGGTCAAGGTGCAACTCATCAAGTTTCGTATAAATGTTTTATTTACATAAATACTAGATAGATAAACCTCATCGCACGCACTTACAACCTTCATATCTACAAATTACATTCTCAACTGCCTTGTATATGAAAAGCTCATCAGTTTCTCCTCTAAGGATTGTCAGAAAGATCACCAATCTTGGTGCTTGAGCCACTTGTTCACTTATAATCTTACAGTGGGGGAAAAATTGTCCCCCTCTGTAAGATTATAAGGCAACAAGTGTGTTGTGTTTGTGATTACTTTAATCTTTCAGGAGATTTGTAAAGACGAAGAAAATTATTAATAAAAATAGTTATTTTTTTCAATTTATCATAACAAAATTTTTATTAATTTAATTATGGAATGTTAAATTCCTGTTTTCTCTGTATATAATATAGCCAGGCAATAAATATAGTCTAAACCTGGTTCACAGATCATTCAGTGACATATGAGTGTACAATAAGAGAAGTATTACATCTTCATTCTGAAGATATTTGTGTGCTTATACATTGTTCCGAAATTCTTTGTCAGTCTTTTGTTTAATTAGTTATTTTAAGCCTTTTTGAACTGCAGTTTACCTTTTAATGTGTACCATATATATTGATTTTCCAACAGCTTCTGTCATTTTAATGTGAAATTTTACAGTTGTACACCATCATAATGTTATCAAAATTTCTCAATAACAATTATAATTTTATGTGAAATAAAATTTTACATTATTTTTGTAATTATAATAATTATTTTTCACAAATATTGCAGTTTCTTTATTGCATTGAATGCCAGCATTAATTGAGGCAAATATAGTTATCAAATTACATTTTTCCCCCCAGACTTAATGTCACAAATGAATATTTTTCTATGAAAAGTATTTTTAATAATTTTTTTTTCTTCAATTATTTTAAAGAAAGGGAGCTTCATATTTGAAAATTTTAAAGTTGCAATCCTATGTTCAAAAGTAAAAATTAGAAAAGAATTTTAATAACAAAGGAATTCGTAAGTTACAAGCAGTTTTTTTTTTTTTTTTTTTCTGTGTGTTGTCATAAAAAAATAGTTTAGTTTTCTTACTAAGTATTCAGTTTGAATAGAGTTGGTTCAGATTGATCAGAACAATTTACTAATAAAAAAGAAACTAAAAATTTGTATTTAAATCTATGTATGTTTTATACAATAATATATTCTGAACTCACGGTTATATATATATCCACTTCTAGCAGTAGTTCTCAAACTTTTTGAACACCAACAATACAATATAAACTTCAAAATAGGAATGGCCTAAACTTTGAATCTAGAATGCATTGGGGAAAAAAGACATTACTTGGAAAAATAATTTCCACCATTAAGAGGATGGAGAAACATAATTGTTGTGTGGGTGTGAGATTGGCCAACTCTGCCTCAAAGTGTTGCTTTTTAAAAATAATAAATGCCACTATTGATTGATGCAAATATATTTATTAAAAAATCTTTCTCTCACTTAAAATTCAAGTAAAAAATTTTCTCAAATATAATAAGAACATGAGCTTGGTGATCTTGGCAAATTTGAACAGTTAGAACGAATAAATGATAAAGCCTCTCGGATTTCCTCTTCTAAAATCTCCATTCATCACTTTTTCTATGTTTTAATAGTAACCATCATTTAAAATCCTGCCTAGGAAAATGATAATGCTGTGTTTAGACCTTCATCATTATTATTATTTTGGTTAGACATCTGCATATTAATCTTTATCTGAGATCCAGAATTTTTCAAGAGTATTTTCAGTGAGCTCTTTGAAGATCCAAAAATAAAAATTAAATTAAGACTGTCTTCACTTTTTGTTAAAAAGCTGAGTATACATACTTTGGAAGATAGAAAAATGTCCCATATTAATAAATGTATGTTCCATTATATTGTATCCTTAAAACTTAGAAATATTACATAAATGCATATTTTTACTTTGTCTTGAGGAACATCATTTTGCTGTTACAATATTATGAAACAAAATATGGAACACGTTTTACATAGAAAAAAAAAGGATCAATTCAGACAGAAATGACTTTCTCTGTTTGGACTTCAAGGAAGTTGAGAAATTTACTAGGGCATTTTTCCAATATTAACCCTGGATTCATAAACATTTGTCTTACAGACCATGTAAAATACATAAACACTTGTAACCTTTAAAGTGAAAGAGAGAGAAAAATGGCCTAAGTTATCTACTAGATCGTTCAATAATTAGTATTGCACCTGTTGCATGTCTTATGCTAATGGAGTTACATTGAGTAGGTCTTCCCACTGATGAATGTTTATGAATAGTGTTGTAATTGTAGAATGGGTGTGATTATTTAAAAATTCTAATTTCTTAGTGAAATTGAGTGTTTTCAAGATAATTATGACTATTCATTTGCTAGACTTTTTTTTTTTTTTTTTTTTTTTTGTACATGATGTTACTATATTTATTTTTTCATTTATCATTTTAAAGGCATAAAAAGGTTGTGGCAGGGATCACTTCAATAAATCCTTTCACTGTGAATATGACAGTGTTCATTTACATTTCAGAAAATTAAGGAATAATAAATAACTTTTCAGATTTAAAATGTGTTTTATTGCTTCTTATATTCCATAAAACAAAAATCATTAACATAATATGTTTGTCAGAGAGATGAATGTTTATGAATAGTGTGTCTTCCATACATGTTTATGAATCTAGGGTTGAAAAGCTGTTGTGAGTTTCTGTTAACTCAGGACATAGCCTTTAAGCAGTAACCATCTACTGATTTTTTTACTAATGAAAATACAATGGGTTGTAAAGAATTTATCTTTGAATTATTTACTGAAAGAGAATCAGCAACACGAGAATATCATATGTATTTCCTTTCATCTTGCAGGTCGAGACGTTCATGAATTTGATCTTGATTCCTTAAATAGTGCAAGTACTTCTGCCTCATCCCATGACAGAAACAGGAGTCCAAGCAACTATTTTCCTCCTCACAGAAATGCCAATCTACAAATTCCTGAGGGTAGTGGGCCATCCAGTGATGGAGCTTCTGATACAGCTTCCAATGGTTCTTCCGCTGCTGCTGGTGATTACACTGGACCCAAGCTTTTTGTGAAACCAGCAGCTAAGTCAAATAGGGGTATAATAATCAATGCCATCAATACAGTTCTAGCTGGAGCAGTGAATGGTGATACTAAAAAGAAAGTTTTAGAGGTAATTTATAGATGTCCCCTTCCCTTTTTGTTTTCATACAACATTAAAGATTTTCATTTGTATAAGTTTTGAAATCTGGTGCAGTTCTTTGAATAGAAATTATTGTTTAAATTGTTTGATGAATAATAATTTAAGCTCTCTTTTTCTGAAATTTATTTGACTTCAAAGTTGCTTTGCTAAATGATTTTAAAAAAAAAATGAGGCCTTAAAAATATTCATTATTATTATTGAATTATTCGTTTATTGTAATTATTTTTTATCATAATATAAAATCAGTTATTTGTTATATTATTTACACATGCCTGTTAATGAGTATCAATTTCTTTGAATGTTTTAGAAAGTTGTATTTTTATTAGTTGCAAGCAGTTATTTAAATTTTATTTTTAGATAATTAAAAAATATAAATACTCTGCAGGATCATTTTTCTTTTGATAAGGATGTTATATTTGAATTAGAGGAGGTTTTTTTATGTTAATAATTATCATTTATCTGTAATAAAAGGATGAAGCATATTTAGTGAAATGTAGGAACCTATTAAACTGATAAATTATTCTATGTTTACCAAAAATTAAATAAAATAGTCTGAGATATCATATTACATTTGCAGATCCAGAGCTCTTTATAGTTAATCTATACCAAGAATAATAAAAACAATGTACTAAATTTATATGTTTGAGAACATAGTATTTAATTTTTTTGTATCGGATAATTTTAAAGATTCTTTGAGAATGCAAATTTAAATATTTGTTGTATAAATGTTAGATCAATCAAAGAATACTTAAAATATTGACTGATATCTTCATGAAATTTTTGTTTTGAATATTCTGATGTAAACTACTTACTTAAAATTTATATTGTTTTAAATAGTTCTTGTTTTCATGCTATATGTTTTTTATTGAATATTATTTATGGTTTTGTTTATATGTGTATGTCTTACATAATTCTTTATTTGCTGAAAGGAAATAAACCGATCTGAAAGCAAACATTTCTTAATACTTTTTCGTGATGCTGGCTGTCAGTTTAGAGCTCTTTATACCTATAATCCTGATCGAGAAGAAGTAACTAAACTGTATGGAATTGGACCTAAAAATGTAGTAGATAAAATGATGGATAGATTTTATAAGTAAGTTTATTCCAAAGCTTGTTTCTTGTGAAAATGTTTAATCTCTTGACTTTTACATTTTTATGTATTCATAGAAAAAATTTATTTTACATTATTTTAAGTAGTTGGGCAATATGAATTTCATATTTTTCACATTATTGCTAATTTTATAATTTGTGTAATAAATTAATGGTATAATATTATGAAATTATTTTACACACACACATATATATATATATATTAGTATTTCTCTTTCTGGTTAAAGTCCAGTATCTGGTGCCCCTTGGCGATTGCGGCAAAAACTTGGTGACTTAGAAGAAAAGTTACCAAAGTACCACTACGTAAGCAGTGACGTCATGAAGATGTTGCTATTGTAAAGCTAACCAAAATTTAGTATAACCATAACCTAAATTGCCACATTTAAATCGTTATTTCACCCAAAAGTCACTGATCGCTAAGGGGCATCCTATACCCGACTTGAACCCTCTTTTTTTTTTTTAATTCATTCACAATTATTGTAAAAATACTAATTAATAAAAATTATCATCAGTTTATTTGTATTGATCATTAATCAAATTCGAAATTTGTCACTAAAAAGCTCCCCACAGATCATTTTCAATTTATATTATTCATGGATTTCACATTTTTAAAGGATTTATTTAAGACATAAATTATATATTTCAAGAAAAAAGTATTCATGTTTGTTTACTGTTTATCTTTTTTTGTTGTAATATTTTACATATGCCTTGAAAGTAATCTCAGTCAAGATTCTAATTTTAAAAAATAATTTCAGATTAATTGCTTTTTTCATATCACATGCCTTTCTTTTACCATAACCTAAAATAATGTGAATTGAAGTTAAAGTTAGATTGAATTTATTGTTCTTATAATATACAGAGCTCAGTTAATGTTTATTTTGAAAATATTTTTAATGAAATATTTTAAGTGAAATTAGTTCATTTTTACAATTACCAATAATGTATACAAATGCTATATATAAATTTAAATTTCCATTTTAATAAAATATTAATGAGATTTTTTACTAAAATTAGTATTATAAAGAATTTTTCAGAATTGTTAGAACAACTCAATTGGAATTAATTATGTCTTTTATTAAATTTAAAACTGTCATATACAAGTAATGTTATTTTTTTTTTTTTAATAAAGATAAACAGTAAAATTTCTATGATTAAATCTGATTCTGTATAAAACACATGAAGTGAGATGATATCAAATACTGGTTTTTTATATTTAGAGATTCATTTCTTATAAATGTTAGTTCTCATTCACCATTATTAGTTCCAAGTTTCTGTTAAAAAAAAATTTTTTTTATTGTTATATATGATTTTTTGATATTTATATTTCTTATTTTAGGTACAATTCGGGTGGAAAGTCTTTTAGTGAAATACAGACAAAGCATTTAACTGTTACCATTGATGCCTTTACGATACCCAACAGTTTGTGGGCGGGTAAAAAATTAATTCCTGCTAAAAAAGAATTTTTCTGACTTGATCAACAATTTCTCTTCAGTCGTATTCTGCAGATACAAAATAGCAGAACATTTCTATAAAAAATAATGCCTTAGTCTGTTTTGTGCCAATGATAACATGTATCGAAGTCACTATATAGCTGGTGGGACCTATGCTGAAATGGAACCAATAAACTGGTGATTTTTGGCGATGCTTGATGTATTTGTTAACAAATATTTTCAGCATTCTTCGAATGTTGTAATGTTGAAAACACATTTGGATGTGTGTTGTAAAATATGGTCTGTACAGATGAAAGCTTTTATACTGATATTTCCTTTTCTATGTCAGCTTATGTTTTTTAGTAAATGTTTTGTATTTTGTCTACAAGGCCATTTAAAGCAAAATATGAATGAATGCTTCTAAATTTTAGGGAAGTTTTTCTCTAAAAACTCCTTCTTGTGATTTGGTGCTGTGTGTTAACTTTGCCCTTTTGTATATTAAAAAGAAATTTTTTTACTAACTTGTGATATGTTTTGATTTATGGTAATATTTGCTATAATAATTTTTTAGATACATTTTTTTTTATTTTAATTTTCTTGTCAAAATCTGAATGCTGTGTTTTGGTTGTTTATATGTTTGAATGAATGCAACTACCTTGTTAGGTTGAGAAATGCAGCTTTTAGAGATATGTGCTTAATTTTTTTTATACATAGCTAGTCTTGGCTAGAGATTTTAGTGATCATATCAATTTGATGCAATGCCATAAAAGCTTTGCTTTAATATTTAAAGCTTATTTAATGCTTTTATCCTTTTGCTTCCTACAGAAACATGAACTTTTTAACATAAATACATATACTGCAATTTCTTTTAAAAATTCCATTTCTTTAATTATTTTTTAATTTCATATCTGAGGAAATTGCTTTGTCCTTTTTAAAATTAAATGAATCAAATATCTATACTAAAGTGCTAAAAATTTAATATTAGAAATGACAGAATTTTTTAACTCTTTGTTACAAATTACTTAATTTGAAACACTATTAATTAAATTTATTGCATATACCTTAGAGGAACTCATTTTTCTTCTCTAAAAAAGTTTTGTTTCATTTTTTTTAATAATATGACTAGTTCCATTGAAATTAAAAGATATAAGTTATATTAAAAGTAATATATATATTTCAGTAATCATTTTATTTGATTTAATTAGAGTTGTGTTAAGTTCTTTTTAATTTTGTTCTCAAGGTAGAATCCTACCATAGTTTTAAATTAGATCTATAAAACAGATAGTAGATTTTAAGAATAGTAAACCTTTGTGGTATTTCCCATTCTTGTTGAGTCATCAGAAGAGTTTACGCACAAACTACATCTTTTTTTCCTGTTTTAAATTTTTTGAAATTATTATTAGTTTTTTTTAATTAATTGTTACTGAAACGACTTTTAAATAGTTATACCTATAGATTGTTTTGAAAATGATGTGTAAATTATAATTTCTCAAAAGTTATTAAACATATTGAGTACTACAAACACACTCTCAGGTTTTTACATAAAATCATTTAATTATATAGGTGAAAATCATAATTAAATTCTTTTATTATTTGTATTTTGTTAGTGCAGCAGACATATAAATGTATGTTGGCAACATTTAGAAATAACTATTTGTCTAAAACCTTTTTAAGCTTTGATCTCTAATAAATATAATTGTTGATTACCTTTCAATGCATGCAATTAAAATAATTATTCAATGTGCTATTTATGACTTGATGCTTACATATCAGTATTCTGTTATAAAAAAATTATTCTTTATAGATTCACAGACCCTGCAAGAAAATTTGTATAGTGTCTACTTTAAAATACTAGACGATTTTTACAAGGTTTTATAAAACTGTAATCAATGTTAATTTTTATTATAGCATTTTGAATTGTGTATTTAAATGCAATGTAACAAGATTAGAGCTGATCGAATTCATATTAAGTTATATGTACATAGAAATTTTTCACTAGATTAAATAATTTTATTTTTAATTTTACATGTGCCAGAACTAAATTTGTTTTTATAATATAATATTGTGCTTGTTTTTTATCATTAAAATTATAGTAATTAAATTTATCACAAAATATTTATTGTTATGTAGGTAATTTCTAATAGCAGTATTACTTGTTCATGTTGATATATTTTTATATGGTCCGACTACAAATTGGATCAGAAATGCAATTGTTGATTTTGAAAATAATTAGTACTATAAAGACTCGGTGATTTCTAATATATTCATTCTGTCTAGATCATTTTGATCCTGAAATAATTGTGATAAATAAATCCAGTGCATTAGAATATTATAGCAGGGATAGCAGGTTTTTAAATTGTTTGAAATGCAAAACGTATAAAATTGACCTTTCTTTTGCTAAAAAAATTAGTTTGAGTCTTTAAACATTTGGGAATGTACTTCTTAAAAATTGCTGAAGAATAAATTGAAAAGTAAAATGGAATATAATCTTGAATTATTATAATAAATATCTTGTTCATTGAAATTCTCTGAATTAGTAAAGAATTTTTTATGAAATATAGCAGTTTAATTTTCAATAAAAAACTAATGTAAAGTAATTTTATATTTTAGAATTTAATCAAATGGATCTTATTTTTAGATTTCTAAAATCGTGTGTGGTTCTACTTGTAAAATTAATAGTTCTTAATAGATATATATTTATATAAGTATAATGGAGAAATACTCAATTACAATTTATTTTGCTTGTTATAAGTATACTTTATATACAAAAATATATTATAAAATGAGTTACTTAAGGTTTTGTTGTGATGTATTAGGTATTATGAGCCAAATTTTTTATGAACTGCTGTATTGAATAGTAATGTATATTTTGATTACTTTGCTATTCTACACTGCAACTTGTGTTATATCAAGCAATCAAAAATCGAAATTCCTATTTCAATTTCAATATTTTTTGTTAATTTCTTGTAATCATCATTTTATAAGTTTTAATATTTGATTCCTTAATTGTTATTCAACACTTGCATTTTTCGTAAGGTATTCCTATAGACAACTGAAAACAGTGATTGCTATTCAATGCTCAGAATATTAACCATAGCACTAAATACTTTATATAAAATCTAATAAATTTATTTATTATTTATCTCTCTGTACAAAAGCTTATTTTCTTACGCAAAATGTACGCCATGCAATGAAAACTTCTCTGTGCAGTTCACTCACAGATATGAAGTGCATAAAATGCTATGTCAGTGTCATATGTAAATAAAGATGTGTTAATAGATGTTGGAGTGTCATATTTTACATTTGTGTGTGAAATAAGGCATTGAATTAAAGATGATTTGAGATAAAATGTGTTTATTCTTTTGAAAATAGTTAACATAAATATATATATATCAACTTTTTTTTTTTTGTGTGTCTTAAATTGTTTACTAGCTATTAACAGTTACAGATTTAAAAAATAATTATAAGATTGTTTATTACAATCATATTTTTTTCATATTCATAATTAAGTTAAATCAGGGCTAAAAGTGAAAAAACACTTCAAGCGTATTAATATGAAAAATAGCTCCAAAATATTTTTATTAATTATAAATTATTAGAGAGCTTAAAAATTCTTTCAGATATACATTATACATTTCCTATAGCTATCCAATGCATTTCTGAAATGTCATTTATATTTTTTGGGTGTAAATTAAATATTTATAAGTAGTATATGGTTGTGTATAAATGATATTTTGCAAATCAACATATGATGTCATATAAAAATCTTAGAAAGACTCTGACAAAAAAAAATTAATTTTTGACAGTAATTTGCTAAAATTTGTCTCATTATAAATAATTAGCTATACATATTCATCTGAAATTCTTCTAATCAATTTCAGCATGCTTATTCAGTTAAATAGCAGCCATTTTTATTTATTTAATTTTATCATTTCAAAATTCTTTATATATTTTTTTAAAAAAGCTGTATTTGAATTTTATTTAATATAAAAGGGAAAAATTACGAATTGAAGTATAAATGTTGGAACTTTTTCATAACTCAAATCATGAATGCTTGTATGTAAATTTTGCTTTCTTAGCAAAGCAATATTCTGCTATATATATTAAAAAATTTGAGGAATTTGCAATGCAAGTATAATTTGTAGGAAAAATTCTTGGAAAAAACACATTTGATAAAAACAAAACTATTTGAAAAAAAAAAATCTGTTATACATAGTGTTTATAAAATGTTGGACACATTTGGATGTTAAATAACTCATAAAATAATGAAAATGGATTAAAATTAATAACATGAATGGTTAGATAAACTCAAAAAGTTTCATGACCCTTGTCAATGAACTTCCATGTGTGCCCCTTCAACACACGGAGAATATTAGGACGATTGTCAATTTCATGCCATGTTGGTATCCACAGTGGCTATTGCAGTTGTTAACCTGGCTTTTAGGTTATCAATGTCCAACAGTTTCCTCCTGTAAATGGTGTCCTTTACAAATACCCTAAGAAAAATTTCAGCAGCGTTATATCAGGTGATCTGGGTGGCCAAGGAATTGGACCACCTCATCCAATCCATCTTCCTGTAAAATGGTCATTCAAAGAGCTACAAATGATGGTACCCCAATGAGGTGGTGCATCGTCATGTTGCAAAAAGTTACAAAGGTGAAGCTCTTCGAGTTGTGGAAATACAAAATTTTCCAATATGTCTAAGTAAACAACAGGTTTGAGTGCCTTTTCTGTAAAAAGAAAGGCCCAATGATGTGGTCATACATTAGTCCACACCGCACATTAACCTTTGGGGAGTCTCTTTATAACTCACAGTATCCATGGGGGTTTTCAGATCCTCATTTATTCACATTATGGTGATTTACTTTTCAGAAAGATAAAAGCAAGCTTTGTTGGAAAACATTATGCGATTAAGAAATTCAACATAATCTTCTATCCTTCTTAACATATATGTTGCAAAGACTCTCTTTCTAGGCTTATCGTCCAGTTCCAAGGTTTGAATAATTTGAACTTTGTAAGCATGTAGTCTAAATCTTTTCTTAATAAACATAACATTGCATTGCAGTCATTGCCAAAAACAAAAGAGAGACAAATGCAATTAATAAGCTGATGATATTTACTAAAGAAAAGATATTTAAAACAAAAAATGAAATGATCTGCAATTAATAACATGCTCAGACAATATTTACAAAAATAAAGATATTCAAACAGGAAAATATTTATGAGTTATTCCGCCAGTAAATGCCATAAGTTTGTCTATATCTTCATTATTTTATGAGTTATTAAACATCAAAATGTATTCGAAATTTTATAAATACCCTATATTGATATTTTTAAAACATCTGCTTTGAATATGACATGTTCAATTCTAGGCATTTCTTATGCTTATTAATTTAATAAAGTTATATTTCTTGAATTATATCTGTGACATAGAGGTTATAAAGCCAGAGGTTTTAACATTTAATGTCATACTTCCATCACACTTTTGTTTTACATGCATGATTAAAACCAAACTTTTCCGCATCCGCGCGGTCGAAAAGAACCTTCACAATCCAGTTCTCGGATTACTCTTTCGCACAAACAGGTAAGGCCCGCAGCGCCATCAGGTGATCGGGGCTCGCTCCAATCTTACACTCGGTCATCCTGATACTAGTTTTGACCTCAAAACCTCCATCGCTCTTCCAACATCAGATATTATCTGCAATAAAAAAATGACAAACTCAGAAAAACATTATATAGTACAAAAAATCTTTACAATATTAGGTCGGAAGCCCAAGGCTTCATGTGATCAACAGCTGAAGAGGTGTGATAAAGACCTTCGTGGTGTCCTATTTTTTCCACTTCGTACCGGTCTTTTCCTTTGGTTGCCGTAATTCGGTATGGACCCAAAAGCTTGAGTCTAAGCTTTAGACCACTTCCAAATTGAAAGCGCTGTATGGCTACTAGGTCATTTACATTGTATACCCGTGCCTTTTTCCTTTTCTTGTTGTATGGCTTTCTGTTTTCTTCTTGTATTTTTTAGGATATTCTTTCTTGCATCGTCTTTGATTTCTTCTCGATCTTTCAACAACATATCTGTTTCTTCTTTCTCCAGAATTTCGATAATCTTCAGGTCCTCTCGATCTCGATTTCCATAATTCTCGTCCGATTAAGGTTGGAATAAGCAAATAACGATCAATCACATCTCAGATATGATTCGATCAGTGAGAGACCACATTGACGAGCAGTATGGCGTTCAACAATAATAGTCAGACTGGCTGTATTTCCTTGACGACTCTAGACTATCGCCCAGCAGCTATCATCGGAAAAATAGAGCCAAGACTTGTCGTTGAACACCACATTTGCCATTTAGTAGTAGTCTAAGTAGCTCCCGTCACTATCGCATTCGTTCACGTTGGTGAGTTGGCGTCAGTGGTAGTCTTTGCAAAGTGCGGCTTATGCGTAAGCCTATTTAAAGAAATCGTAGTGAACTGTTCAGATATTGGAGCACCCAAAGCATTCCAAAGAATGATGAGAATAGTTGATTGGGGGAGGGCGCCACCACATTCCTTCTGATGCATCGATTCATACATTCTGTTGTGTATCTAAATGGACTAATTCTTTCACGAAGATTCACATTTCGTTCTTTGATTTAGCTGTTAAAATATTGCGCAAAATGGATACATCCACGCACATTTCAACACAAAAATAAATACTAGCTGTATGTAAACCTTCAGATAGATCCTTCGTTAATTAGTCCAGCTGCTAAAACTGTCAACGGGGTCGTCGTCCAGGCTTCTCTTACTCCATAAGCGTTTGTTCTCATAATTTTGCTCACAAATATATATACTGAAGTGCCAATAGTCATGGGATAACAATATGCAAATATTCATATAGCAGTAGCAACACGTACGAAATGTATAAATGGGCAGCACACACTGTCAGAGCTTTCATTTTTACTCAAGTGATTCATGTGAAATTTTTTTTTTTTTGGCAACACGACACAAATAAACAAACTTTCAACGCTAAATGCTATTTGGACCTAGACGCATAAGGCATGCCCTTTCAGAAGTAGTTAGTGAACTCTATCCAAAATACTAAGTGCATGCTGAGAATATATAATTTCAGGCATTACCTTCTATCGTGGGCAACGCAGTGGTTGACCGCGTCTACTTAAAGACCAAGAACAATGACGTCCGCATAGAGTAATTAGTGTTACCAGACAAGCAACACCGCACCAAATAACAGATAAAATCAATGGGGGACTTATGACAGATATGTCCGGGAGAACAGTGGAGCGAAATTTAGTGTTAATGGGATTTGGTAGAAGAATACCGATTCGAGTGCTTTTATTAACTACACGCCACCTGAAGTTATGCTTCTTATGGGCTCTTGAAGAAATCGGTTGGAGCCTAGATGACTGGAAAAACGTTGTTTCGTCAGTTGAGTCACGATCTCAGTGGGAAAGAGCTGATAGTAAGGTTCGAGTGTGGCTCAGACCCCATGAGGTTATGGACCCAAGTTGTCATCAAGGCATTTAGCAAGGTGCAGGTGGCTTTATAAAGGTGTAGGCTGTTTTTACTTGGAAGGAACTAAATCCTATGGTCCAATTGAGTCAAAAGTTGATTGAAAAGGGCCATGTCCAGCTATTTGGAGACCATTTGCAGCTTGTCGTAGACTTCATGTACCCAAACAAAGACAGAATTCTCTATAATGATCATGCGCCAACGCTGGTACAAAATCCCTGGCGATTGGTTTGATGAATAATCTGATAAATTCTAGTAATGATTTAGTCACCTTAATCACCAGATATGAATCCCATCGAGCATATATAAGACATGATGGAAAGCTCAGTTCATGCACAAAATCCTACACCGAGAATGCTTTCACAATTATGAGCGGCTGCGAAGGTAGAAAGATTGAATATTTCTTTAGAAGGCTTCAGATGACTTGCGGAATCACTGTCATGTCGAGTTACTGTTCTTCGCTGGAGTAAAAGAGACCCCATATGATCTTGGATGCATCTCATGAATTTTGGCAATTCAGCGTAAATGTCTTATGGTCCAGTGAATTTGTGGAGAACATACGTATGCAAACAATTTTTTTAAGGTTAGAAATTAAACTATTTTATAGTTCCATTAGCACCTTATTTGTAAAATTACTTGGAACTGCACATATTAACCCTCTCGCTCACGAATTATGAAAAAAGCAAAGAAAAAATCATTCTATGAATTGATATACTTAAATTCTTGTTTTAAATTCTGTAGAATTTTTTTTTTTTTGTTCAGCATGATCCCATTAAAGGAAAATTGAGGAGCCTTATTTGAGGCTTCTAAGTTTATAAGATTGCAAACATGTTTGTTCAGAAAAATGAAAGGAAACAGACAGGTGACAAATTTAAATTAATTTTTACATCTAGTTTAATGTTCTAAAGGATATTTTAGTAATTATTACTTAAAACAATGAAATTACAAATATGTTAGAAAAATTATCTTAAGTGAAAATCTTGGATGCACTTAGAATATAGTTCTTCATTACATCGAGAACATATGTATTTAATTTTCCTAGGACAGTCGGATAAGTGGCACTCGGCAGCCTCTTATCCGGCTGTATTATATATTTCCCTCAGATTTAGCCGAATAATACTCAGCAGGAGTTTGCACTGTTAAGCGTTTCTTTGTTAGTAGATCCTGCGACGTACGTGATCTACCTTGATTTTTGTTCAGAGTCGAACTTCTTTTACAAGATAGGGAACTTGCAATGGGTGATTTAAATTCTAATAAATCTATGGATTCATTTTCAGGATCTAATTTCCATAAGTTCCAACAATTTAAGACGCAAAAATTAAGCATATGGTGATAAATTCAGAAGTACCACCGCTTATGTCGTAACTTTCATCTGTACAGACCTAATAATGAATGAATGAAATCTATTCATGTTTTAGTTATATATTGTGATGGAAGCAGGTCTTGGAATTTTGATAACATACCTATACTTTTCTTGCCTGCTCGAACCTTTTAACGATCCTATAGGATTTATTCCAAGAAATGTTAAGGCCACATGAACAACCGAGTTGTCGACTCACCTTGTTATGTTTTCTTTACTTGTAGTAAATGGAAAATGTGCTTCTTGGTTCCCGTTTTATTTCATTGATAGGTTTCAGTTTATTTGTGGCTTCTTTAAGCCTATTTGCATACGTATTCTTCCTGTTGAAAAATTTCCATTCAACAAGTTTCATCAAAAGAGGAATTGTTGTGAATAAATTGTCGTAAAATATTTTGTGGTTTTTATGCATTATAAATTTACAAAACCTCAATACAACACTACCAAATCCCTTACAAAATTCCTAAGATTCAACATTTGCAGCTTGATAAATTTCAAAAGGATAAACATTGGCAGAAATTCCATTTTTGTCCATTTTCTACAATATAAATAATTTTTAATTAAATTTTTAACAAAGTTAGCTTCCTATTTTTTTCCATTTTATATTAAAAATAGTAATACAAAACTATTTTTTGAGGAATTTTATTAAAACTTGTTTAAACTTATTTTTTTAATGAAGTTGCCCTTCACACCCACGTATTATTTTAAGCCTCATATGAGGCACTATGGTTTCCAATAGATATGAAGTTTATTTTTCAGAAGTAAACAATTTTAATGAGATTATATGACACATGTATGCCTTATTACAAGGAAATAGATAAATAAATGATGTTATTTCTGTTTCCACTTCTTTCACAAAATCAAAGACTTCCACTTTTCAAGACTGGTGCTGCCGGTTATTATGATATACTGAAACAGTTTGAGGCCCCATTTGAGGCTTAAATAGACATGAGGTGTCACTCAAGCGAAAGAAATTGAGAGAATAATGAATTTAAATCAGTGTTTCTTTAAAGTATTGCAGGAGCCTCATGTGAGGTCCAGGTGAGCGAGATGGTTAACCGTGTCAAGTGCTAATGCTTTAGTTGTAAACATAGCTTATATCACACAACTTAATTTTAAAATAAGTTGTGAATATCAATACGGAATCTCACCCAACCAGTATAGTTCCTTTAATCTTTGAATTCATGAGTTGTATAACAGCAACTACTGGCGATGTTCCCCGGATTTTCTTTGTAATGTATTAAGTTGAATTTATATTTCACTGTTTCCTTTCTTCGGATGTCGCACTTCTTGTCAAATAACTCCTGAAATTTATTCGAAAACTGAATGAGAAGGAAGAAATTTATTTCACAGAACGTCATAAACACTACTGATATCCCACCACGACAAAGAATCTTCTACACAGACGATTGATATTGCGAAATCAATCCTTGCATCTTCGTGCTGCCATCTTGTGTTTCTTTTAGGAACGTTTTTGAAATAAAAACACATTAATATTCCTAAAAAAAATAATATTGGAAATATGCGTTACTTCTATCTGAGACGTCTTCGACAGGGAAAAATGAGCTTATATTTTAAGCCTAATTTAAACAATCATCGCGTTTTTATATTAAAAGCAATGAAAATCTCATTTTAGCATTGGAATATATGTATATTATATATCAGTTTATGCAAATGCAATGATTACTAGTGTGTACAAAATTTTATCAGTTTATACAAGTGCAATAATTATTAGTGTGTACAAAATAATATTAGTATATACTAGTGATAATGATTTATGATGTATTAATAATCAATAGCTGTATTTGCATTCATTACTCGTGATCTCACTCTTTGGTAAACATGAGTAAGTTCCGTTGCATTTATAACGCTGAGAGTTCGAAGAGTTTTTGAAAACACAGTATTCTCTATATTGCGAACATAATTATATTTTCAAAATTTGATTTTAATAAAGATTCTAAAAAATTTAATTTTAGGATTCAAATTTTCCTACATTTTTATACAAATATTGTACTATAACCTAATTTTAATATATATAATATAACTAACCTGTTACCTAAATTTTGTGAGGGTTTGTTACGAAAAAAAAATATGTTCGTTGTGTAAGAAAATACCCCATTTCATAAAGTGCAAAATATCATCAATTTATACGAAGTAGGTTTTGAATAATATGCTCTAAAATTCTAATAAAATCGTTTTGAGAAAAACGGGAGTAAAGATAATTTTCTCTATGACGTGGCACTTTTATTTACAATCTTCAAATTGAATTTTTTGATGGAACCAGCGAACTGCCCTCGAAGTTTTAAAAGCTAAATCCAAAAATGCAAATTTTAAAGCATTTAAATATGTCATTTACCTTTGCTAAAATTTTTTTTAAAAAAATTATGTCAATTAACCATATCAATTTTATGCTTTTAAAATATCAGTGTAACTTTAATTGCAATTAAGAATGTAATTATTTTTTAAGATATAATTATTTTGAAAAATCTTACAAAAACGAGTCCCTCTTATTTGATAGGACAAGAGCAGTTAATTATAAGTTCAACTAAATTGAATAATTCTAACGGCTATTAGACGAAATAAACAAAACACATTAAATTCTATTTACCAGCAAAACATTTTCGTCAATTTTCCCCCGTCTTTAAGTAATATCTTTTATCTAGGACGGTCTCTAAACGTGTGTCTAACAAATGCAGATACAAGAAAAATTATTCAGAAGTTTTGCAGTACCATAGAAAAGTTTTCAAAATATCTGCATTTACCGTAAAGATAAAATAATAATTCGTAATATATATATATATATATATAAATGTAACATAATCCCTGTCGACTTTTGTAATGTAACATAATATC